>JAVYIG010000005.1:1540000-1744690 GCA_035222895.1 Strongylocentrotus droebachiensis
TCAAGATTTTATTTTCCAAAAAATGCAGACATTTTTTTTGATGTACTACATTATTGTACTATGTATCATTCAAAAGGGTAATATATGAACTTTCTTTTGATGAACATTGTAAGGTCACGTGATGTGATTTGATACCTCAAAACGCCAACAAAAGAGAGCGCTTATTTTGATTTGTGAATAAATGTGGACAGAAGTCTGATATTTGTTGACCATATCTCTTTCTTTCACTCATTTGTAAAATATCATTTCATAACAGTTTCCTGAAAGTTTGAAGACGATATCTGTTGTCCTTGGTCCGTAGCGTATTTGTGTGTGACAATGTAATGATATAAATGTTAGTCATTTATTAAATTTAAAGAAATACTTCTGACATACACACTCACTCAGTCTCACTAACAGAGTGAGAAAAAATTATTTCTTTGCTCATTTCAATTAAACAAAATTATATTACAAACATACAAACATACAAACAGGACAACAAACGTACATACAAGCAAACAAACCGACACAAATACATACAGATTTCCACAAAACATAATAAAATTTTCGCATGAGGCATCAGTTTATGAATCTTATCTCTGTTTATTATATCAACAGCCTGAGATGTCAATTATCACAAATTGAATAAACCATAACAAAAAAAAACATGTCAGTCTGAAATACCTTGTAGTAGTACAAACAGAATAACAAGCAAGAATGATCAATGATCAATACCTGCCAAGTTTACATCCAGGTATATACCAAAAAAAATCTTTATACCATACGTTTTTAATGCTTCGTCGGACTGGCGTAGGGTAGCGTATTGTTGCGTAGGCTTGGCGTACATTTGCGTAGGCCTGGCGTACAGTTGCGTAGGCTTGGCGTACAGTTGCGTAGGCCTGGCGTACAGTTGCGTAGGCTTGGCGTACAGTTGCGTAGTAAAGTCTACGCCGAAGGTACGCGAAAAAAATTAAACATGTTTAATTTTTTGCGTTCATCTCGCGTACCCATTCGCGTCCCTCCGCGTACAGTTGCGTAGGGTTGCGTACGATCGGCGTAGGGTTGCGTACGATCGGCGTAGTCGCTACGCAACTCTACGCAACTCTACGCAACTCTACGCAAGGCCCGGTGTGAAAGCCCCTTACGGCAGGCAGCCAGTGAAAACGAATTTGTTTAAGAAAAATACGGAAATGCAAGCATTACTTTACACAAACAGAACTTTGTTATTCCTGGTGTCATATGAAAGGGTAGAAAGAGAACTTTCTGGAATTGTGATTTTCTCTTTGAAATTCAGGTACCGTTCGCCAAATGACTTTTTGGTACCCTTTCTTCTTCTTCTTCTTTCTCGGTAAATGCTACTTCATACAACGAAGATTACGCACTGCAGTGTGGTGTGTGCCATGTCGAAAATGTGTGTAGGCCTCAATCCAGGTGCAAAATATATATATATATACAGTGATGTGCTGTTAAAAAAAAAAAAAAAAAAAAAAACTGTTTTTAATTACTCATGCGTACAATATGCATCATATGAGATATGAGTTGCATCAAATGAAAGAGGAGGACCAAAGCTTTACAAATATGTGTCATTTATTAATTATAATTGTGATTAAGTTATGATAAAACATCGATAATTCTCGGTTTCGTTTTTTCTGGGACGCACTGTATATATATATTTACGTCTCGCCGCCGATTCATGAGCTCGAAGGAGATCGAGACACCTGTCAGCCATCTCCATAGCAACCAACTGTTGATAGCGCATTGATATTTAATGTACGAGGCAAAACTAGTACTTTGCAGAATAAACAGTATTTAGCTCGAGAAATCGTCTAGTTGTGATGTTTAAATTTAGAGAATATTAATTGGAAACATATATAAAGTTCGAGAATTCAATTAAAATCAAACGTTTTCGTTGTCAAAAAAGCGAACCAGGGTGTATATTTTCGTCAGGCATCGAGTGCGCAAGTACGTGATACCCAAATAGTAAATTTGTCGACATCGCTAAGAAAAAAACACGGGGGAAATCTCGTCTCTGGATTATAATTTCAGGTTCATAGACCGTTTTCCAAATGGCTGAAAGAAAATATGACTTGCTGCTCGTACAGACGCTGAGCGATAAGAAGATTCAAAGTCAGGAATGGTGAGAAAACATGCATTTTAAAAGTGCGTTCTGTATTGTGTAGTCCCATATGTTAGATTTGGTGTATGGTTGGCTGCTTGAGGTATGCACAGGCATGAGGGTTTTGTTGCGAATTTTTGACGTGTCCGCGTACTGACACTTAACAAACTTGCTGGCTAGTTGGATTAAAGTAAAATATTCATCAGTTTGAAATTGTGTTCCGAGAAATATTCCATTAGTGACTATGATTCATTCACTTTTCAGCATGCAAAAGTCTGCATAGACATGAGCCACAGAATTATAAACTTGCAACATTGCTAGATCTATGCTGAAAGTTTGGGCCAGCTGGCTGAACATAATCAAGCATAGAGTCTACTAAGAAAACAAATAAGAAAACATATTCGGAAGTAACAAGAAACATACATGTCCTGTGAAATTTTCAGAGCCTGCTGTGTCGTGGTTTGTGAAAAATGAAAGAAAACCGGCACAAAACTTCATAGGGTCTATAATATAATTATCATTAGCATTGACTCTCTATGCTTTGCTGGAGTGGGTCTAGTATTAGGACTTCAAGCTAATTTTTGCCCTATTTATCACCGTGCATAATCGCGCACAGTCTTTAAGATTTTCGCACCTATTTTTGGTAGCAGAATTAAGGATTTTAGGATGATTTTAATGAGTTTTCAGTGATTTCCGTCGTAGTCAGTGACTGTGATTGTGAGGTAATGGGTTGATTTGAGTGTGTTAAATTGTTTGGGTGCCGTGGTGTCATGATGAATATGTCTAATTTGGGTACAACCATGGCAGTGAATGAATCTAGGTTACGCTACTCTAGACCTAACCTGGCCAGACTACATATGTATCTTTATTCTAGGCCTTCACTGTTTGAATACAGTCAATGGAACTCAAATGAAAATGTTTGTCTGACATTAGTTCCTACAATAGTTTTTCCTCTTTCTTGCAGATGGTTAAAATATCTCCAAAATAAGAAAAGGCATTTTCTATTTTGTCGTTGACATCACTTCTGTTTCCCCCACTTTCAGGTTCAAAGAAAGGTTACGCACAAGATTTCTCAAAAGTAGGAAGCCAGGTGACCTGTCAAAGGCACTCCAAGGAGGTCAATGGACTTTTGTTCAAGATGGTCTGGATGATTTCAGAGATGGCCTCCCTCCAAGGGTTGATGGTCAATCAGTCTACAAGGTAAATTTGTTTGATTTGCTTTCTTCAAATGTACTTCAGACAACGAATGTACCTTCTACTTTATCTTCACTGTCTCTTTCTTGTATTATTTTTATTTGAGAATAATAATATTAATGATGATGATAATTATAAGAATAATTTGAATGATAACAACTCAGTATATTAATATTATCATTAAATCTAGCAGGATTGTTACCATAATTGTTACGATTTTTATCAGCATTATTCTTATAATTACAATCATAAATATTATAAGAATAATAATAACTATAATAATAATTACACAAATAGTACCAATAATGATTATGATAATGATAGATTCATATATTGAGTTTTAAGTGAGGATTTATTAAAATTATTCATCATTGTTTGTTTCTTTATCTCACTACAGATTTTTTTTTTAATTCACCTTGATTAATTTTGTCTAAATTTGTTATGTTACCAATTCAGGGTACAAAAACACTTGAGCCAAACATACACGGAGATTCAGAAGGGAAATTCCCTGAGAGGCGAGCAGTCAACAAGGGCCGCTTCACCAAAGAAGAGCTTGCTTTCTCCACAGTTACACCACTCCAGCAGCAGAGACGAGATCACATCGATGAGATGGAATACGGGCTCCTTCAACATCCTCTTGCTCTCTATCCTCATCTTGAAGAGAGTATGCCTCCAGATGTAAGTGGGTTTTTTTTAAACAATTTTTTTTGTTGCTCCCTGTTCACAGACTTCATGTGGGTATTATGTAGGTAACCTATCAGCCTATGAAATGCTAAATATATTACTCATTGCAGATATAGTATCAAAAATAATATCGTAGTGACATTCGATTGTCTCGCAATGTATGGTCAACAAGGGATCTAAAAGATCACGACGTTTCGTGTGCCGCTGCTACACTTCGTCAGGTGATAAACATATGAAATGATCACAAAACCATCCTCAAATATGAGTAATCTAATTCTTCAATATCGCCCTCTTTAGCTTGAATTGTTTGAATACATTTTCCTGCCAAGGAGAGTCGGGTAAAAACAGTTGTGACTTTCAACTTTGGGTGTACTACGTGTAGTCCTTTATTGAAAAATATTGATTGTGATTATTGTTGTTTACTTTGTAAGCTCCACTTGATAAAATACTGCAGTTAAATAGGAAGAAGGGCTTTATCAGGGGAATTCCTCATCATTTCTAATATCTGGAACTTTTATGCTCTCCTCGTTTCCTGGCACATAATGGTTTTTGCTGCTGACAGAAAAATTTGTTAACAATATTTCCAATAGAAGTAAGCTGGTAAGTCTGCATTATCTAAAAATGATTACATATTTGTGCAGTTATGCAGAAAGGGATCAGAAAGTATCTCACAGGAGGTAAATGCAAATGTAATAAAAGATAAACCAATTTACCCAAATAGTATTAATGTTCTGATTACTATTTCTAGGTTTTTGAGGATGTTGTGGATATACTTGACCCGGAGATGAACCTTGGCAGTGACATCGATGAAGCAGATGAATTCAGAGAATATATGACAGACTCGTATGGAGGAGACCAGAAGGTTGAAGATGATAGATTATCATCAAAGTCATCAGCTGGGTAAGAAATTATAACTTACAAAATCTTGTTCATGACCTCTCTCCTTGTTATCTAAATGACAGTCTTGATTGTACATGTAACTTGGATGCATTGTCAGTCCCCTCATGCGATTAAAATATCATTATCTTCTTTAACTTCATTCAACCAATTTAAAAGCATTTTATAAAAAGTTTCTTTTCCAATTTGTTTGCAGGAGCATAAACATGCAATGTTTTGTAAGGATTGGTGTCTTTTCAAAAGAAAAGATCAGAGTCCTGCTATATGAAACTTATTAATGTGTCACATTCCGATTGGTCAAATCCACTCACAGCCAATCAGGAGCTTATACCTGTAACAGTTATTGTCCAGTCAGAAAAGACAAGTGGAATAGCGCCATCTCTTGGCAGATGACATTTAAATTTTAAAAAAATATAAAAAAATACTGACATGGGCACTGTCACTGTGTTTGTAGAATTTATTACTGGCTTACAGAATGAATGCTCTGCCACAAGGAAATTCCCTCAAAGAAATTAAAGTTAAATTAGCGGCCCACTATCATTATTTTAAAGAATCTCATTGGTCTAGCTTATTTATTTATTTATATTTTGAAAGAATACATCACCTTCTTATTTATCATTATTTTTTGTTTAATTATTTCTTTTATCTTTCAGTTACTATATTTCTGTAACTAGAAAAGAAAAAGTGTTCACAAACTTAATGACAATTGTATATACCTTATAAATGTAGATTTTATATTCATGTCTTTTTCGGGTTGTTTTGTTGTTGTTGCTCTTTTAAGCCTTTATTAGCCTCCACACCGAGCCAGAAGGTGTTCCAAAAAAGTTCAAGTTCAAGTTCAAACCTATATGGTACATGTATATATTTGTTTTTCTGTTAACAGTTCGTCACAGGGCCAGAAAGTTCGGAACCCCTACCGATGGTTGCCTCGCAAGGAAGACCAGCAGAAGGAGGATCGTAGGGCAAAGCAGAAACGCCAAGACTCCCCGTCTCAGGACGAACACATCAAATCAATCACCAAAGAATTCTGTGACTGGGTTTCAGGACTTGGTGGGGACAGCAATAACGTAGAGGAGTCCACTATTCACAGTCTCTTTGCCAGTGGTTATGAAACGAAGCCTGCCCTCTCTGTGCCCATCCATGTGGTTGAGTTGACAAATGTTCCTGCAGAACTGAGGATGTCAGCGACAGTTTCGCAGGAAGAGGCCCCCTCACAAACCCTAGAACAAGTGGAGAAGAAACAGAAAGAATTGGTAAGTAGAGTTAGATTTCATTAGTTGCTAAGGGTTTTTAATGAGAAGGGAGAAATAATAGCTGTTGGGGATATATCCATCCATTACGAAATATTACTCCATATTCCCCTTTTAGGAAAATAAGTTGGTAATCTATATGTTTTTATAACAAATTGCTTTGTTTTAATTAGTGTTGAAATCCTTTTTGTCTCAGTCGAAATGAAAGGAAGAATGCTGAGCACTTAGAGAAAAGTGTTACATATATCATACCTATCATGGTTATAAGACCTTGATAAACATGTATTATCTTCATTCTCTTTTAATTCTTATTCCATATAATTGCTCTCATGCAGTATGCTATAAGAAATTCAAGTTATCCTATTCATTCCATTGAGTTACCACACCAAAGATAACTCTACAGTGCTTTAGTTGAAAAAAGTGTGTCATACCAAATTCAATCGTATTCAAGTGGACTACTGGCATTAGCGTGTTATCAATTCATCACATTTTCCCCATTTTTTTAATGCAGTATGGTTCAGGAAACTACACTCCAAGCTGGGTGAAGATGAATTATGGAGCCTGGTACCTCAAACCTAAGACATGGGAAAGGAGACCAGCTGCAGAGGTAAGATTGACAGCATAATTAACCCTCCTGTGAATTATATTTATAACAAACTCCACAGAAAATATGCAGATGTGCTCTTTATGTTAATGAAATTTTCTATGGCTTTATACCCACCTACATCATTTTTTCTTCATTCTATAAAGAACTTGTATTGTAGAGCTTGATTAAGATACTGCATCACTTTCAAGTACTTGCTCAAATCTTCCAACAAACATTTATGCTACAATCCATCATCCCTCATGTCTATAAATAATTAAAACATTTTTATGATTGTGAATTGTACAACAAAATCTGTGCATCCTATGAATAAAAAATGACTAAATCCATTGACTACTCAATTATATGTTGTCTTTATCTTAAAGGCATCGATTAACAAAGGTAAATCTGAGATGCATGGCCCTTTATGTTATCAGTGTCTGTGATATGGTGTATTATAAAATGGCTCTAGTATTTTAAGCATCGTGATTGGTCAATACGCGTCACATGGCATTGACAAATTTTTGATGCAAGCACGATTTTGCAGAAATGAGTGCAGAAAAAGCGCAGTAAAAAGTTATATTGCACGGTGCGTACGCGTGACCATGGAGATCCAGTGCGCGCGCGTACGTGTAGTACGCGCTCCCTCGAGTGCATTGCAATTATTGTAGGCTACGCGTAGCTAATATTGTACGCTCCACCATGATCCCCAGCGCATGCAGCGTACGCGTAGCTTAGCTAGCTAGAGCGGGGTATTATTAGAAAGCAAATTTTTGTTTTACTTTTGCCTTGGATTTAGACCCGTTTTGACTTTTGGATTTTATAATGAAGCCAGGAATTTCAGCTGTCTGATGTAGACTCGTCTCTAGACACCCTATGCATTTTATTTTTAATCAAACAATGAATCCCGTGGACTTTTTGGTAAGCCTGCAAGGTCTTAGACCCTCATTTTATTTCTAGAACCAACATAACTCTAGATCTAACGTTAGATCGAACTCTCGTATACTTAAGATCTAAACTTTTGTTTGTTGCTGTTTGTGTCGCTATTTTATAAAACAAATAACGCACTTGACCCTGTTGTGCGAAACGTAAATGCAGTGTTCGCTCGGTTTCTTCAGATGGTTCGCACTGTCAACTCGCCGCAAGCGGCTCGTTGCACAGAGCGGCACCAATCTAAAGAAACCTCGCGCGTACTGCATTCACCGCTATTGCACTCTGGGACGTGCGTTATTTGTATAACATTGAAGCCCTAAAAAAATTGCGCTTCAAAATGATCATGAAATGCCTCTAAAAGTAAAAATCTTTGAGTGACCGGTTTTACCATACTCATTTACCCCGAAAGACTGAAGTGTTATAAAAACTGTAAAGGAAACAATTTTTGAAATTTCGACGTCCAATTATAAATATCTTGATAATCAGACAGGCGATTTATAATTATCATTGCAGCATGAGCTAAATCCAGGATTTTGTTTAGAATCTGAGACAAAGATACCCAATCCCTTTAATACTGGAAAAATGTTTTAACCTAAATGCACCATAAATAAACATTTTCCCAAACAAAATCAGTTAGCAGTGGATTAAGCTTCATGTAGGCCATGGTTTGAAGTCGTTTTCTTCTCACATTGCTCTTGTTACAGCCCCTTGAGGATCCCCAATCATTGAAGGATAAAGAGATGTCTGATTCTAAGAAGAAAAGCCTTGCTATGGATGAGCAGCTAGCTCCACTCCATGGATCACACTCCTTCAAGGAATTCATTGAGAAGAAAGGCACCAGGAAACCAGAGGTGAGTGGACATCCTCCAAGTATTCTTTATTATCCATGGTGGGCATTCCACATTCTTGATCTTAAAGCCCCCCTGCACTACTTATAGCTACTTGCGCCCTCTATATAGCCAACAATGCCTAAGTGGTGACCGTTGATCCCCCACGGTCCCCTTTTTCTTATGTTAATTGAGAGCTGATTTGATGAGATAACCACCTGCCAGTGACCTTGCAGAGAGGTCTAATCCCTCCTGGCCAAACTAGTGCAGTGGGGCTTTAAGATAAAAGAAGCTGCCTAAAAAATAATCAAGGAAGGTTAAGTATGGAGTAGGTAAGAATTGTAAGAATTGAAGTATGCTGTGAAGTGTTGGATTAATCAAAATGAAGTGAAATTGACTCAGTCTTCCTGTAAATCACATGCACTGCACCCAGAAATTTGTAGATGGGATTACACACATACGTGGCATTACATTTTCGTCTATCAAAGCTTTCCAGCTATTTCTTGTCATATTTTGAATATGCGGGCATTTGAAAAACAATAATTATCCGTGGACGCATTAGTTGTGAAATTCTTTGGAACTGGCTTATGAAGAATGAGAAGGCTCTTTTCTCTATGTAACTCATTCTAATTCTATCTCTCTGCGCCTCTGTATAGTTTACTAGATCGATGCAGCATAACAAATGCTGTATTTATTATTATTTATAAGGCTCTCAAATAATATTCTTTACCAGAACCAAACCTTCTCCTTGAGTAGTTTGAAACCCTGTCTGATGAAGAATTGAGGTTGTTTCAAATTGATTACATGTCCTTTGCAATTGCTAACTTTAACATAAAATTGCATTACATTACAATGAAAGAATCTGTATGGAAGCAGTATGGAAAGGTTGATTATGGTAGTACATATGATTGATTATACTAGGAGGTTTTGAAATGATCAAAATTAAAATAATTTTGGCTCATCATTTATCAAGGTTAAATTGCTACTCATTGATTAGTATATATTTAAACCCTGTACCTTTTGGTTCACAGCTGTGAGACTTATCCACTAGAACATAACATTTTTATAGTCCTGTGCATTTGCGCCTATCTATTTCCTTTGCGTTTCTATATTAAAGATATGTCTTCTTTCAATTTTAGTTGACAATAGTGATTAACACATATCTCTTTCTTTCTTTCTTTCTCACCTTCTTGTCCAGTTCTTGGAAAGGGTTGCTGAATTCCAGGCACAGGCCGAGGCAGAGGCGGCTGCAGCTAAGCAGTTGGAGAGGGGTAGCAAAGCCCTCAGTGCTAGCAGTGGTAGTGTTAGAACCAGTCTTGCCGCCAAGTAACCTCACCATCATCCATCATCCTTACAGTCTCTCACTTCTACTGGATAGAAAGAGCACCCATGTATCTTCCACGCAACTCATCCCACATTCCAAGATGGACCAGTACCATTTTTAAGATTGAAGCTACGTGTACCAAAGACTGGACTGATTCAGTTCAAATGGATATCAAAGACGAGAATATTCCAAATCAGCCATTTCATATAGATCCATGAAAAAATGTATAAATAAACGAGTACCTGTAGCCTGGAATCTTTAGTTTGTCCTGGTTTTGGACATTGAAAACAAGGGTCTGTCTTCATTAGCAATTAACCTTACTTAAAGCCCCACTGCACTGCTTATAGCAAACAATGCCTAATCAGTGACCATTGGTCCCCCATGATCCTCTTTTCTTATGTTAATTGAGAGCTTTTTTGATGAGATAACCACCTGTCAGTGACCATGCAGGGAGGTCTAATCCCTCCTGGCCAAACTAGTGCGGTGGGGCTTTAAGTATGTCTTCGTTAACATCTGTGATGAACATTTGTTAGTTTGTTCACCATCAGTGAAATAGTGTATATCCATTTCTCCCAAAAATTACCAGTATTCGAATGAGTTTCAAATGAATCAAAGAATGGATGTTGGACTGATTGACTGATTTTACGGCTTTAAAAAACCTAGGTGTTGAAACCTCACTCCCACATAGTCCCCCCCCCCCCCTCCCCCTCCTGCCCAGCAAAAAAAGATTTAAACAAAGAGCCGATGTGGAACATTATGCTACTTGAAGCTAATCTTGAGCTCTGGTAATAGAATTCCATTTCAAGAGATAATGGTTTTCACATTGTTTGGGTAGCTTTGCATGACCACCTAATGAAACATTTTTTGTTAATACAGAAAAGGAAAACTCATAAAGGGAATATGTGTTTTGCAATTTGGTTAAGGATACTCCCTCTATTTTGTTACCTTTCTCTTTAGGCATTCATCTTAATGGATTCAGCTAATCTATTGTATCTAATTTGAATTCATATCTGACAAATCATTTGGCAGATTTACTTGTATTCTTAAATATTCAGTGTAAATTCCTTTTGATTCTGCAAAAATTTGTTTTCCACCGTTATCAGAGCTTAAGATTACCTTTGGGAATGGGAAGGCTGAAGGTTTTTTTTTTTTTTTTTGCCATCACTCATAATTCATCATGGGGTATTGCGTGTTTGTGTTTATCTGCCGTGCGCAGGTTTCATACCGATTTTGAAAACATTGGCGAATCCCTTTATTAATTTTAATTCCTAATTGACATTCCAAAAAATTCGAAATTCAGTAGGTGCAGCGAGCACTCAGAGATTTATTCTCAATTTGACAAATCCAAAGACTGTGATCAGTAATGCGATAAAAGGAATTTGCAAACTGCCATTTCTAGATAAAATCCCTTTGCAATGTATGCAGTATATTTTGTAACACCTGATTACAACAAAAAAAAGGATGCTACTCTTATCTCTTGCAGTCGTATGCAAAGATTACTTTTACAAAGCTATATAACATGAATTGTAAATAATCTCTGTAAGTGCAATATTTTTATGAAGATGTCAATGACTGGGAAGGTACCAGTGTATGTAAAATTGAAGAAAGAATTGTTTTTTACTTTTTATGTATCTTAATACATTTTTTCACATGAAGCTTTGTTGATATATTGTAAAATGATAGAATATGATTCATGATTGGAAAAAATCAGATTAAATGAAATCAAATAATTGTTATTTATTTGTTTGAAATTTATGTATTTTCAATAGAGATTCCTTGTTGCTAAACTGTACATATTACATTAGCAACATGGTATGATGTCATATACAATTTATTCCCCTTACATTTATGAAAATTCACTTATATCCTTTTTGTAGTCAATGAAAAAATATGTATGTTTTCATTGCATAAGGAAGGCACTCGTATACAGTTTGAAAGAGGTTTGAACTTTCTATGCACAGGTGATTTATAAATAGCCACATCTAATTATTTCATGCACAATATTCATGACAAGGAGCTCAAACGATGATTTTATAGAGTTGCCAATTTGTAATATGGTATGAGCAGGGATCATTGTAATCCGATAAAAAGGGACTGAATACGGCGCTTCAAGGTTGAATTTTGGATGCACAAGTGATTTATAAAAAGCTATTTTTCATCTATTATGCGTAATATACATTTCAATTTATGGTGATTTTATAGAGTTGCCAATTCGTAATATGGTATGAGAAAGGATCTTCATAATCCAACTTTCCCTTGATTTAAGATGGTCAGAATGTGAAGGGTTAAAGGTAACTTATAAAAAGCCATGTCTAACATGCCATGTGAAAGATGCATTACAAGTTGCTCGCATGATGGTTTTTAGAGTGATTTGTAATATTGTACGAGTAAGGATCACTGTAATCCAATTTTCCCTTTAATTGAAAAGTGACTGAATACAGAGCTTCAAACATTAACTATTTATTAAATCTAACCTGACTGATTTAATTTAAATAGGAAAACACCTTAGCAAAATAACAGAATGCATACACTGGTGCGTTTTCATTTGACAACTTCATGCTGTATATATATATATATTATGTTGATATTTTAATAAAGATATTCATAATATCCCTTGATTTGAAGACTATTTTGTTTGTACTTTCTATTGTGATTCAGTAACCTAAATACGATGACGGACTTTTACCTAATTTCCCTCAGGCTTTTCTTCAATAGAGCTTCGGGACTTACATGGCACGTTAATTAATCAGACTGAGCTTCACTGCCGTTTTATAATTGAAGGCTGCTTCACTCATTACTTGATTATACGTACAGTACACTTGAAATCCATTTCAAACAACAACTCTATTTATCTTATTTTTCCTTTATTTTGATGTGTATTTATTTATATCCGTATTTGTATACATGCAATACATCTGAAGAATTTTAACCTCTTTTTTTTGTGTGTGGTTCTAATCTTCTAGTTTTCAAAGGGAACTTGGTCTCATAGTACTTGATCAACTTCAATGAAATATGAAACATGGAAGTCCCTATATGGGAATAGTAGCGTTGTTACAATTCCCCCTTTAGTTTAATTCTGACATAGTTGTGACGTCAGTCCTGCTATGCTAAAGAATCACATTTTGTCCGTACATCTTCATGAAGTAGTTTGCTCCCATATCTTCTTTCTTATTTCTCCACTTCTCCCAATACCTCAGTCACACCGCCTAATCGACTCCCGATCGACCGATTCTTGATATTGTAATTTTGGTTCGGTGTGCTGTCGGCCCGGTGTCGGTTTCGGAGTTATACCTCAGATCACACCGATTCCAAACCGACCGATTCTTAGCCATTGGTGATCATGTATTTTTTATTCAGTCTATTATCGATCTGGTGTCGGTCTCGTTGGTGTAACATGGGTATTAATAAACAGAGTTATACCTCAGTCACACCGCCAAAATGATTCCACACCGATCGAATCTTAGCCATTCGTGGTAATATAAATCTTGTTCGTTCTATTGTCGGTTTGGTGTTCGTCTCGCCCGTCTCGTTCAATGTGACTGGAACATTTTACATTTCTCTGCATCTCTTCATGTCTCCTTTAATATTTAACTACCCATCTCGGTTTCTCCTTAATGTAGCGTACATCTTCCCGATGCCACTCCTTCCAGACCCTCTTCATTATTTGGAGACAATGAACCTCTCATGTTATCATATTCATAAGCATCAAAATTTAGAGTTCTCTCGTCTCGTTTCAAGAAGACTTCTCCGCCTGAAAGTTTTTGTTTCTCAACCTTATCAGGAGCTCAACCAGCCGCGTCCCAAGTGATCCACTTCGCAATTTTTGAAGTTTGTCAGCCGTGCAGTTACACCAAACGCCCCTTCTTCTTCTGCACTTATGAACCTTCTCTCATATTCTCTCTATTGACTATATTATATTCCAAGTCCTCAATATTCAAGCCTGCCATTCCATTTCCGATGCCCATCTCACTCCGATATTGATTTACTTTCATGCATTTGGCTAGTTATTCCAGTTGTGTAATTCTGTATTACACGAGGTACACTAAATACCCGGGCCTAAATAGTACTGTAATTCTGTAACAGACATTAAGCCCTGTATGTATTTTAATGTAGCTATCCAATACAGAGAATGGGAGAAAAGAAATTGCAATAATGTGCATCTTATAACCTCTACAATGACTTTTCGTATGCTGTTTTAGTTTAGCATAATACATTCCGCTGAATCAGCAGCTAAAAAAGGGCATATATTCAGAAAAATTGTAGGAACTTAAATCTTACAGTCGGTTGGGGAGGGGGGGGGGGGGAGGGGCGGTAAATACAAAGTATAGTCCATTCCGATTTTGTATTTAAACAAAAACTCTTAGAGAAACTGAGAATTCATATAAATTCCTCTGTATTTCGTATAATGTAATATGTATATGTAATTGCATAAACTAACTTTGAAATACGCTGTTTTAAATATATACTTTTCCTTTCGTTACCGCACATACGGCTGAAATCGAAATGACCTAGCTATAGTAGATTAGAAATCCCAAGGGATATGACAGCTTAAACCCTTTTCTTTCTTTCTTTTCCATTACATAATGCCATGACCGCATAATTTGGCAAGGTTCTGACAAGTTTGAAATGGCAACAGCTAATAGATATAAAAGGTTGTGAAATCATATTGTTCGAACATCTGTGATGCTTTGGTTACCAAGTGCGCATCATTAATATGAAAGTGACACAAAGAAATGTTGGCCGATTTGCTTCATTTTTTTGAATGAGCTGCATACAACCATGAAGTAGGCCTACGCCCGCCCCCCCCCCCCCACTCAATGTTATTTATTTTTCAAATACACTTGGTAGGAAGTCTACTCTAGGGTCAGGTGTCTACATCATGCTCCCCGGTCTTATTATGGAAACCACCTTAAAATGTCGTTCCAAACTGCTGCTAATCTCGATTTTTCAAAGTAGTTAACGTTGTCTCACGAAGCACCCAAGTTCTTCACAAGGTGTATAAAAGCAGACGACTGGACCCCATATTTCGTGATCGATACCCTATTCAACAAGACTTGTTATCGTTCTCCATTTTGTGATTTATCCAAGAACAAGAGAGTGGAACCTTCTCCCCCGGCCAAGGCGACGTCAGCGTTGGCTATAGACAATTCATAAATTTAAAAGCAAAGTGGCGCTAGTGCACTTTCGCACCGGGCGCCTAAAGTAATGCCATAGTTCGATCCATCAAGGAGTTCCTTGGTTCCACCATGCAGCGACAGAAGATTTCTCTACAGTGAGGTTTTCATTATAATGGAGCACTTCATAGAACGGAGCCGGCGTATCATACATACATACATCCCCAGCAGGTGTGAGGCACTGAGGTCAGTGGTGTGAAGGTCCAAGATATATTTTAGCTTTATTTGACTTATTTGACGTGTACCTGTGCCACTGTACTGTGGTACTCTGCTGCCCTGGGAAAAAATACACCTTCATGTAGGCCATGTCTGGAACTTGGAAGCAGCTCATGTTGATCAGTTTCTTGATACGCCGTCATTAGTTATGTAATGGAAGAAGGGTTACGGTTCCGGTCTATCGTCGATCTTTGGTAAGTCAAAAAGATATCTGTGCGTTATTTGAAGAAAACTAAATCGATCTACCAATTAACAGTGATTAAGCCTAATTGTCATAAGAATAATATTTTAGACCAAGCACGTAATGAATCGTAGCAGCTAATAGGTCCCAATAGACAGGGACAACTACGGGATTCTTTGCAGTCTCGTGACTCTCGTCATATCAGGCCCAGTATCCAGGCCCAGTATACGGTACTCCGGAGCTCCACAACACGTTGTTTCTGCCCACTTTTTTATTGTGCTTCGCTTTTTTTTATTACCCTATTGGACCTCCAATATTTTTCCAATATTCTCAGCGTATTGATTTTGCTTGTCTAGATTTGGAAGTTCATCAAGATGTACTTCACTATAATTAACTTAACTGTGAGTGTGACAAGCCTGGCGCCATATATTTTTTAATTTCACCCCCCTCTACCTCCCCCGACGATTTTGAAAGTTGGTATGACGATTGAGAATATCATTGACTTGTCTGATTTCGGACATCACTCATGAGGATTGATCTTCATTTTAATTTATTGATGCTTTTGGCTTGTAAAGGAAACCTCATCTCAAGAAATAACTTTACTTATCCTCAAAGATTTACTGTTTACAATCTCCAAGATTCCCACCATAGTGTATGAAAGAGGCATAAAGCAAGAATAACGTATAATTTCTCAGCACGACATGGGCATCGCTATTTTCTTGATAACGTGATGTAACACATGAAGTCGATTATCAAGTAAATTTATTCAAATTTATGGATGGTTAATTCCTCCCCAGGTGTGGATGGTGATGGATATTATCCTTTGCAATACAATTGCCAGAACGCAAATTGCAGAAATAAGCTGGTCCGCTTCTGGCGTAAAGGTTTCTCATAAAATGAAAGATATTCGTCAACTGCTATTTTTAGAAACAGGGCCCTGATAACGGTTTACATCTAGTGATGTAATGTGATATAACTGAGCCAAATAAAGTATCCTCTGAGTCTTTTAAGGCATAGACAAATTAAATGAATTAGTTACAATTGTTCCCCTGTTTGACATTTTCACCAAATATATTTGCTATCTTCTCAGCTATGATTTTCCTCATTGAAAAGCAAAGGTTTGTTATTGATTTAAAAAGTGTGTCTACATAAAACTTGGTGCATGATACATGTACAACTTCAACTAGTATATTACGTCACATTTTCAAGAAAATGGCTGCGCCCATTTCAAGCTATTAAAGGCATCACATCATGCCAAGAATATCTTCATTTATAAATATCTTTCGATCATTTTCATAAGGAACATTGAACTGCAGGAATACATCTCATTTTTGCAGAATACTTACAATTATTCTTTCGAGATTTCCTTTAACTTCTGTCAAAAGACTTGACTTGGTCTGAAAGTTCGTCATATCTATTATCCATTTTCCCAAAAATGTTAATGCATAAAAATTCGCATTAACCTCATGAATACGACCCTCTGACCGTTTTTCATGATCAAGATGCCATACACTCCATTGATACTATGTTGCAGTCCTCTTCTTTTCTCTTTCTCCAAGCTCTTTATCCTCCTCTCCTCTTTGCCTATCCATTTATTCCTTTCTTCCTTTCTCCCATTTATAATGTATAATTGTATTTATGTATTCGGGCGTACCCACTACAAGCTATGCTTCTCGGGTTTCGCGCCTTCTTCCTTGTAATACAAGTTCTTTAATTATATTTATGTTCCTACTTATAAATTGTATTGTTTGGAAGAAAAATAAATGTTCATTTGAAATGTTCATTTGAATGATCATTATAATAATGTTTAACATGCTATACTTACGATCATCAAGATGTTCATGATATTGCAGGGAAACCTCAAAGCGAAAATGTACTATTTTTAGACATTGGTGGGCCCTTATATCCCTACATTGTGATTAAATTATCAGGGTTGATTTCATCGCTTATTTCTCTCTTTACATGGTCCAAGATACTGATTAAGGCATCATACTTTGTATTTGGGTGTGATGGTCTGAATTATACGATTTGTGAGGTCGCAGTGCGAAAAATTACATTTTTTAAAGAGGAAAAAGACAAACCTAATCATGAAAGGCTGAAAAGATCTCTAACAAGAAACAAACTTATATTCACTTAAAATGCGAGCGATATTAGCGAGCAAGCTTTGGGTTGCCCTCAGTCGCTTTAAAATAGGAGCTTATTTTATGGTGAAAGGAAAAAGGGACACATATCCACAGTTAAAAGGACACTGATTAGAAAGAAAAAGAGCACCTGTCAAAGTAAAAGGCACTTTTGTGACATGAAAAGGGCCATTTATTACAAATTTAAAGGGGGCAGCTCTTAAATTTTAATAAGGGCACTCACCGGAGTTGAAAAGAGGCTTTTAAAACTGTCAAAATAAAAGGGACACCTGTCAGATTTAAAAAGAGGCAATTATAAGAGGTGAAAGGGCACTTATCAGAGGTGGTAAGGGGCATTTCTTGTACCTGAAAAGGGGCATTTGTGAGCCTGTGGAAAAGGGGCAGTTATATTGCAAAGGAAAATGGGCACTTGTCAAAAGAAAATGGGCACCGATGAGATTTGAATAGAGGCATTTATCAAACGTGTGAGAAGGGCATTTATTAGAAAGGGAAGTGGCTCTTATTAGAAAAAAAGGCGGGGGCATTTTTATCAGAAGGAAAAGGGGTACTATAAGAAAGAGAAAAGGGCACGTGTCTACATAGCTACATAGCTTGTCATTATAACCTCAATAAAGTTTGATTTATCCTCAGTTTGGAGGTCATGATCATTGTAGCCTCTGTTTGCTAGGCTAAGGAGTGATGTAGTGACATTTGACCTCTGTTTTGTTTTACTGCCAGCCTCATCAAGGGTTATCTTTGGGTAACCAATTCCCTGGATTTGCACATGGCCACTTTCAACTGTACCACCCATTAACTTTTGTGTTAGTGCGTACCATGTGCAGCTCACTGTGGTAACATGTATGCAGCCATGCACTGTACTGGCGCTGATTTTTTGTTTACATAATTGACTCCTGTGCTGTGTTGTGATGTTTTGATGCTGTATATTCACTAGCCTAGCCACAGATTATTTCCGTCATCTTGATCACCTTATTCTTGGAATTGGGAAAGCGTTACCATGCCTCCTGCAAAAAATACCCCTGCAGAGATTGCTCGCCATGATATTGCCAAACTGTGATCGATAAATCTTAGACCCCTGTTACACATGCGTCGGCTTTTAAAGCGGGCCCCGGAGGCGGCCTCACACCTGCAATTTGGAGCCGCCTCGAGATCATCAAACCCCTGTTACACATGATCTCGGGCCCGAAATTTTGCGTCTACACATAGGCCGGCCTCACGTCGCCTTTTCCCGAGCTGATGTTAGGGCGGACTCCAGAAAGACAGAAAGAGAAAGTGATAGAATGATAAAAACAAAGAATAACATAAGAGAAGGTAATAGAAGGAAGAAACAAAGAATATAAGGAAAGACAGAAAGAGAAAGTGATAGAATGATAAAAACAAAGAATAACATAAGGAAAGACAGAAAAAGAGAGTGATAGAATGATAAAAACAAAGAATAACATAATAGAAGATGAAAGAAGGAAGAAACAAAGAATAACATAAGGAAAGACAGAAAGAGAAAGCGATAGAATGATAGAAACAAAGAATAACATAAGGAAAGACAGAAAGAGAGAGTGATAGAATGATAAAAACAAAGAATAACATAAGTGAAGGTGGCAAGCGCGCCCGATGTATTATGTTGATAATGATGACAGGTTACGTCACTTCCGCTTATAAGCCGGCCCGAGTCCACTTTGGTGTTACACATACCGATTGCGGGACTGAGGCCGGCCTCAAACCACATCCAGAGGTGGACTGAGTCCACCTGGCCTCAGTCCGGCTTTTCGAAAAAAGTTGGTGTTACACATACGTCGAGCCGACTCCGGGGCCGGCCTCAGTCCACTTTCAGACGTATGTGTAACAGGGGTCTTATTCTACACTTGTGTTTCCTTATATTGCTCTGTCTTTTACGCACTTCTCTTTTCTCTCCATCTGATCCAACATTGTTCCATAC
Organism: Strongylocentrotus droebachiensis; assembly: GCA_035222895.1. NCBI lineage: Eukaryota > Metazoa > Echinodermata > Echinoidea > Camarodonta > Strongylocentrotidae > Strongylocentrotus > Strongylocentrotus droebachiensis. Next base: position 1,559,430 of record JAVYIG010000005.1, read on the forward strand.
CGCATTTCTCATGGCAAATTATGGCTGGCAGTAAACATCTTCCAGTGTTCTACTGCTTGTTTTCATTTATGTTTATCTTTTCCACTCTCTATCCCTCTTCCGCTGTTTTTCTTTCTCTTGCCAATTTTTCTCTCACCTTTTCCATGTTTTATCCTGTTCTTCCTATGCCTATTATGCATATTTTTGAGTATACTCAACCGTTTTTGTTGTACATATTTATGTCCTTTTCTTTTGCACTTAGTAGGCTGCCTTTCTATGTCAATCACTGTCAATTATATTGCACTCTATTCATGTATGAATCTTTAAATGATGATCACAAATGATGATAATATACGCAACTATTTTGAATCTAGCGCAGACTCGTTAGAGTATGATCTTGGTGAAGGCAATGACGCTGTCATGAGTCGATCACTGTAGTTATTGTACAGAAAGCCAATTCTCTCAAAAGATAGTTAATTCTGGTGATAACGAGCTTTCTTTTCTTCATTTTAATGTTCGTAGTATGCAAGCAAACTTTGGTAAATTAAATGTATTTTTGCGGAACATGTGCTACAGTTCTATGGTTATAGGAATCTCTGAAACTTGGTTATCTAGTGAAATTGAAGGAAATGTGTTTTCTCTTCCAGGAAGTAATATAATTATGAATAATCGACAAGATAGGAGGGGAGGAGGTGTCGCATTGTATGTCCCCACGCAGTTGAATTACCGAGTTTTAAATGAAGTTAATGTAATGAATGATTTAATGGAAAGTGTCTTTGTAGAATTGTTTTTTCCGGGCAGACGAAATGTTATAATTGGGGTCGTTTATAGACCACCACAAGGTAATGTGAATTTGTTTATAAATGAAATGCAAACTGTGTTATCAAATTCAATAATTTTACATAAAACAGTCTTTGTCATGGGTGATTATAATGTTAATCTTCTTCAGCACGATGTGAATGCACACATTTGTGACTTTTTAAACATGTTTATATCTTTCTCTTTATTGCCCTTAATTACTAAACCTACCAGAGTTACAGACACTTCTTCTACTCTCATTGATAACATTTTTAGTAATGTACGACCTTTACCAGATGCGGGTATTATAATTTCAGATTTGTCTGACCACTTTCCAGTATATGCGAGGATGTCTTTTGGTAGGAATATCCGTAATATTTCTAGTAATAGATATGTTCGAAAAAGTAATCCTACCAGTATTGCTAGATTTAGAGATGAGTTATTAGCAAGTGATTGGAGAGAAGTATTACGTGGTTGTGATGTTGATAGCTCATATGATAAATTCTTAAATACATTCTTTTTGCTGTATGATAAAAATTTACCTTTACGTAAATGTAATAGTAGAAATCGTAGAACAACCCCTCGATTGCCATGGATTACTAATTCTATATTGAGGTCAATAAACAGGAAAAATAAGTTGTACTATAAGTATAAGATTAGTAAATCTCAGTCTTCTCATAGGAAATATACTATTTATCGGAATACTCTTACTTCAATCCTACGTGCTGCTAAGAAGCAGTATTACTGTGCTCAATTTCAGGCGACTCATAATGATATAAAAGGGACATGGAAAGTGATTAGGAATGTTTTTAAGCCAAAGCAGAAAGCGTCTGATGTAAGTAAATTAAACATTGATGGGAATGTCGTTGATGATCCAGAAGTTATTGTAGATAAATTCAATGAATATTTTTGTAATATTGGCCAGAATTTGTCGCGTGTCATTCCAGAGTCTCAAAAAACATTTCAATCTTTTTTAGAAAACCCTAATCATAATAGTTTATTTTTATTGCCAACGACTGTAGAAGAATTATTTGATATTGTACATTCTTTAAAGAATAAGAAAAGTCCAGGTTGTGACTATATAACAAATGAGTTGATAAAAAATGTAATTATTGGTATTGTAGAACCCCTCGTACATATTTTTAATCTATCAATGACCACTGGTGTTGTACCCATGAAAATGAAGATTGCAAAGGTTGTACCCATTTTTAAAAAGGGTGATGCCCTTATCTTGAATAACTATCGTCCTATTTCTTTGTTGAATTCCTTTTCTAAAATTCTTGAGAAGCTAATGTATACTCGGACGATAAATTTTTTGATGAATGCTAACATTTTGTCAAATTTTCAGTTTGGTTTCCGTGAAAAACACACTACAACTCATGCTATTCTACATTTGGTGGATAAGATATCCAGTGCCTTAGAAGCACGCATGCATACAGTTGGTGTCTTCTTAGACTACTCTAAAGCGTTTGATACTGTAAATCATTATATTTTAATAGATAAACTGTGTCATTATGGTGTAAGGGGAATAGCATTAGATTGGTTTAGAAGCTACTTAACAAATAGGAAACAGTTTGTTTCTTTAAATGGAATTGATTCAGATATGCGGGACGTCACTTGTGGGGTCCCACAGGGATCCCTTCTAGGCCCGCTTTTGTTTATTGTGTATATTAACGATTTTCAACTTTCCGCAAAGATGTTATCATTCATTTTATTTGCAGATGACTCAAGTGTATTTTTCTCTCACAGAAATCCACAAACTCTTTTGCAGACTGTAAACTCCGAGTTGACTAATGCGACTTTGTGGATTCAAGCAAACAAGTTGTCTTTAAATCTTAAAAAAACTAATTATATGCTCTTTAGTAATTCTCTGAGTATATTGCCTGGCAATGTAATGTTTAATGGTGTTGAGATTGAAAGGGTATCTACATTTAAATTTCTTGGCTTGCATATTGATGAACATTTAAATTGGAAGTACCATATTAGTAAACTTTGTAAATTATTGTCAAGAAATACTGGTGTAATTTATAAATTGAAATCTGTGTTCCCACTGAATATTTTACATATCTTGTATGCAACTTTGATTTTGCCATATTTGCACTATGGTGTGCTAGCTTGGGGCAACTCATTCAAATCTCAAATGGATAAATTACTACTGGTACAGAAAAGAGTAATACGAATTGTTTGTAATACTCACTATCTTGCGCATACAGATGTTCTTTTTTTTAATAGTGGTGTTTTGAAAGTTGAAGATATTTATCATGTACAACTAGGAGCTCTAATGTATGAATTGAATGCAGGTCTACTCCCAGTAGCCTTGGCTGGAATATTTAAGAAAAATAACCAAGTTCATAGTTATTCCACAAGACAGGCGCAAGCATATCACTTACCTCTTGTTAGAACGCAATTTGCCCTTACTACTTTGGGGTCCACTGGACCTAGGTTTTGGAATTCCCTTGAACCAAGAATAGCGCAATCGGTCAGTATTTATGTATTTAAGCGCAAACTGAAGTTTAAATTGAGTCGATATCGTCTAGATTTATAGTTGTGATCAATATTTAAGAAAACTATTTGCTATATAGGTCAGCATTATTCTACTCCCGTTTCTCACATCTATTCATCTGTCTGTCTTGTTTAGTTTTTGTCTGTGTTTCAGTCCTGTTGCTCGTAGTATCAGGGGCGGATCTAGCTTTTTGCTAAGGGGGGGGGTTTGACCAAAATAATGACGATGCGGAGCATCGTCCACGAGCCGATTTTTTGGGGGGTGTTTATTTGAACCCCGTAAGTGATGTTTTCCTGGCATCTATTAACACAATGGAGACCATAAAAAGCAGTGCATGATAACGTCTTTTTAAATCAAGTAACAGTTTAATACATAGTTATATCCAGAGTTATCATGTGTTTGGTTAAGTTACCAGATGAGTTGAATATCTTCTCACAATATTTGCACTTGAAAGGGTTTCTCTCCAGTGTGCGTTCTTTTTTCTTTCTTTTTTTCTTTCTTTTTTTTTTTTTTTTTTTTTTTTTTTTTTTTTTGGCCGCCCAAGGGGGGGGGGGTTTAAAACCCCTAAACCCCCCGTAGATCCGCGCCTGAGTATATTCCTGTTCCTGTTGTTTATAGCCATTATTTAGTTAGTTTAGTTTTGTAAGCATTTAAATGTACGCAATTTTTTTATTTTTTATTTGACGAGTTTGTTCTTTTAGGACATACTCTTAAACTACTCATGAGGGACCTTAAATCCACAAGCCTTGCTTTCAACCAAGGTCACCTCATCTTTCTATCGTAACGCCATATTCTGTTCACTCCTTTATATTCATGTCATATTTATAATGTGTGTTATGAAAGAAAGATAAATAAACTTGAAACTTGAAACTTGAAACTTAAACTTGAAAACTTAAAATGGGCGCTTATATGAGGTGAGGAGGGGCACTCATCAAAGATGAAACGGAGCACTTATCAAGAGGGGAAGGGGCACTTGTTACAGAAGAAAAGGGCACTCGTTAAAAGTTAAATTGGCACCTCTCAGATTTGAATAGGGGCAATTTTCAGAAGTGGAATGAGGCACTTATAAGAATGTGGAACGGTGCCTATTCGGAATAAAAAGGGGCACCTATCTGAATTAAAAGAAGACACCTTTCCTATGTAAAAAAGGGGCACTTTAGGGGTCCTTTAAAAAAGTGGGGGCAATATGCACCCTCTCTCGTCTCCGCCGCTTTTGATTTCATATAAATGGTCAAGATGCTTATGAACATACTAATATGGTCGCGTGTTCCTCTCAATTTACGCGAAACCCTAGTGTATCTTAGGCACTATCACAGGTCTCGTTTTTTTCATTTTTTTTTCATTAAAGGCTAGTCACATGACTTGTAAAAGATATAATGACGATATGATAACGACGAACTCGATTTATGATAGCAATTATTGTGACGAAGGCTTATCGATTAGCGCCAAACATTTCTCCAAAGATCGTTCTGTAATAATTCAACCAGCCCGTAAAATCAAGCGGCATAGAACGCCTCTGTCATTGCAACTCAACCCATATTTTTATATAAAATTTAATGTCTAGACTTCATGTTCCCATTTGTGATATAAATCATGCCCACACAAGCTTATAAGTGCCCGACAGAAGTGAATCAAAATAAACCCACACCTTAATTTTGAGGCAAACTAACTCTTCTTTTTCTTTCTTCATCCTTTGGTGCTATGACGATAAAAAAGAAGGATACTTATTTCTAGGGCAGCTTAAAAAAACGAGGCTAATACCACATGGAAAGATAATTTATTGTCTATTGCACAGCATAAACCGGGTCATTAACCATATCCAGGGAGATGCCACCTCCCTGCCATATCCTAGCACCCACGAAAACGCTTATATAAGCTTTATAAGATCTATAATACATGTAGATATGAAAAATAGAAACATTTCTTTGCTCAACTTTCTTTTTTCTTTTTTTCGTTGCTTCCATTTTTTATTTTCCTTAACGTTTAATAATGGTGATTACTAGTACTTGAAAGTTGTTGTAATGTTTTCAAGCAAACTTAAAACGGAAAAGCTAAACAAAAATACAGATATGTTGATGGTTCTCCTCCCCTACTATCTCCAATGACGGACTCCTGCATGTCCCTATTTCATGTCGGACAAAGCTCTGCACAGGCGCGGATCCAGGATTTCTTAGGGGAGGGGGCCCAACTTTTTTTTCAAATTTTTGCTCCCGATAATTTGAAAATCGCGCCGGCCGAAAAGTTGCTCAGTGGGGGGGGGGGGGGGGGGGGAGGAAGTGAGCACATTTTTTTTTGTTTAGGTCCTCGAAAATTTAAAAATTTACACCCCCAAAAAAGGTAAAAATAACGTGTTTTTACATGATTTTTTTTCTCAAGGGGGGGGGGGGGGGGCCGGGCCCCCCGGCCCCCCCCCAGGATCCGCCACTGGCTCTGCAAACCTATCTTATGCAATCGTCAACTTTTCAGAATGTTTTAGGAATATCTGTATCTATTGGAGAGTTAGCCATTTTGTAACAATTTTATAAATTTTATTTCATTTTATTTATGTTACTATCATTTCCTCTCTTTTTAAAAACTCTTATTATTTTTATTGTTTAAAATATCCCTAAGGAGAGGGAGGTGATATTTCCTTGGGATTATATTAGCAAGTTTTTTTGTAATTCAAGTCAAAATCGAAGACGTGTGTGGGTGGAAATGACATTATAGGCTTATTTTTTGTTTTTTGATGAGTGCCTAAATTACGCTCTAAAAAGATTTAGCCGATCCTAACCTATGATAATAAACTAAATGGCATATATATATATCCAGGGGTGCGGGGACACCAGGGCACGTCTGCCAAACTAAGACATGATTAGAATCTTAAAAGTCTCTTCCCTTGAAGAGAAAAATACAAGATGTTCTATCATCAGTTCACTGCAATAAAACGTATCTTTCATGCATGTGGTATCAGACTTCTAAAAGTTTATCTGACATTTACACTCAAAAAAAAAAAGTGCTAAATTTAGCACTTAAAGATTCAATTTTATGCACTTTTTAGGAGCTCGCATAGTGACTGCACTCGAAGTGCTGAGTTAGCACTTGCACCCGGGCTACTTTGCTAGCACCCAAAGGAGCTGACTGTTGTGCTAAATTTAGCACTTAAAGATTCAATTTTAGCACTTTTTAGGAGCTCGCATAGTGACTGCACTCGAAGTGCTGAGTTAGCACTTGCACCCGGGCTACTTTGCTAGCACCCAAAGGAGCTGACTGTTGTGCACTCAAAGTGCCAAGTTTTGCTCTCTTTTGGGTGCTAGCAGAATAGCCCTTGTGCAAGTGCTAACTCATGCGTTGTTTGACATGCCCCATCTACATTTGGTATGTGGTCAAGGTGGATGTCCTTCGTCATTTACCACTTTCAACTCTTACAGGAAACATTTATTAAACCAACATCCACAAGAAGAACCTGAACCTGAAGTTGTACAGGGTATGGAGGGTCTAGTTGATGCTGATTTGGGTGTTGCTGTTGGTGAAGTGCATAATCCTGCAGCAGATGATGCATTTGATGATGATGATGATAGGATAGGCCTACTACAAGAACAAGATGGAGCAATGCATAATGACAGTACAAGACACTATGAATATGACAGACAATGAAAGCGGACAAAATATACAGTTCCTTAGGTAGACAAAGGAACATCCCTTCACTGCTATTATGTAAAAATGTGTAGAACAGGTGTCACATGCATATTCACCTGTTCTACACATTTTACATAATAGCAGTCAAGGGATGTTCCTTTGTCTACCTGAGGAACTGTATATTTTGTCCGCTTTCATTGTCTGTCATGTTCATAGTGAGACCAGCTGCATTTTTCATTGGTTCTCTTTTATCAAACACCAACATGACCCATGCTATGACAAACAGAGTGTTATCTGCTGCAACAGCTTTGAATACTGATGTTGTTGACAGTTTAAGGAGCAAAGTTATTCAGACTTTTGAGGCCTTGGGTATTGACCTGGAGAATGAAGAATGTAAGAATCTCTTAGCTGAATTTGATTCAAAAACAAATATTCACAAGGTAACAGCTATTATACTAACCGACCAATCAGATCAGGTTATGCAGTCAGCACTCGATGTTAAGTGCTGCATATTGTTATAGCACTCGTTTTCTGCACTCAAATATTCAGCACGTTTCGGTTTCCTTGTTAAAGTTAACCCGTCAAGTGCTGATTTTGGCACTTCAAGTGCAGAATCTCACTCAGCACCCAACATTTAGCACCTCAGTTTTTTGCGTGTACGCCGGGGACAAAATGCTCTGGGCTTTACTTCGTCCAAAAAAGGATTAATGTCAGAATTGTAATTATGTTTAAGGGCGTGTGTGCCGGTATGGTTAGCATTTCTTGAAAACTCTCTCCCCCTCGCATGATAATTCAATGGGTGTATCCAGTTTATATGACAGGTTGAAAGAAAAATTATGGCAGTCGCAAGGAAAGTGATTGATTCGTGGTGGCAAACAAGGGAATAGATGATGACGAAAGAAGGAGAGAGGAAAACATATGAATAAAAAAGATTATAATTATTGTACTGATGAACTAACAATAAGTACAGAGAAACACAACTCAAATTATTTAATTTTTAAGAACAGCAGTAATTTATTCATAACTATGCAAACTAAATTAGCAGCACACTTTCAACTATTGAATACAGGGTAAAAGCACAGGCAACTGGGGCAGTGCAACTTGATTGCGAAATTTTTCGACGTTCGACACGATTTTCCGACTCCTTTTCTCATAGAAATAAAGACAGCCCTTATTCTATATCAAAATTTGCCTAAATTTATGAATAACAATTAAATATCGTGAGTTAGGCATGTATGAATTTTTGCAAATAACTTTCTGTTCGCCAAGTTTGTAACATCCTAACTCACACATACATGTACAATAATAATGATAATAATAATAATAATAATCATCATCATCATCACCATCATCATGATGATCATCATCATCTTCGTCATCAGTATCATCATCATCAACATCAATGTGTTTGCATCATTTTCATGAGAAAGAAAAAATACACATACAAATTCCAAGAAACTTGATGGATTGGTTTAGATTGCCTTTAACAAAGCCATACCTATACAGTGCGTCCCAGAAAAAACGAAACCGAGAAGTATCGATGTTTTATCATAACTTAATCACAACCATAATTAATGAATGATACATATTTGGAAAGCTTAGAGTCTCCTCTTTCAGTTGATGCTACTCAGATGATGCATATTTCATGCATGAGTGATTAAAAGCAATTTGAAGGAAGGAAACCAAAAAGACATTTGGCGGGCGGTATCTGAATTTCGAAGAAAAATTCACATTTCTAGAAAGTTGAGTTTCTGCCCTTTCATATGACACCTCAATCAGGAAAAATGAGCGAGGAATAACAAAGTTCTGTTTGTTTAAAGTAGCCCTTACATTTTCATAATTTTAACAAACGAATTCGTTTTCACTGGGTGCCTGCCGTAGCAAAAAGCAGATTTGACAAAAGACTTAACTCCGTTTCGTTGACAATCAGCCATGCATGAAGACTCTCGTCTACGGCTGATTGTCAACGAAACGGAGTTAAGTCTTTTGTTAATTACGTTTATTGATACGGCAGGCAGCCAGTGAAAACGAATTCGTTTAATAAAATTATGGAAATGCAAGCACTACTTTAAACAAACAGAACTTTGTCATTCCTCGCTCATTTTTCCTGATTGAGGTGTTATATGAAAGGGCAGAAACTCAACTTTCTAGAAATGTGAATTTTTCTTCGAAATTCAGATACCGCCCGCCAAATGTCTTTTTGGTTTCCTCCCTTCAAATTGCATTTAATCACTCATGCGTGAAATATGCATCATCTGAGTAGCCTCACATGAAAGAGGAGACTCTAAGCTTTCCAAATATGTATCATTCATTAAAACTAGTTGTGATTAAGTTATGATAGAACATCGATACTTCTCGGTTTCGTTTTTTCTGGGACGCACTGTATAATGTTCGAATAATTTATTAGGAAACTATGTTGTCATATTGATATTAATCAATGTATTTTAGATAGTGGCAAGGATTTTTAACTCTATAGATGCACGTTGACAATCGCCAGTAATGTTCTCGAAAAGTAGAGAAAATAAAATTGATTGCATTTAAAACCTAATGATTTAATTAATCAATGTATTTTAGATATGATCAAGAAATTGTTACTCAACCTGCACACGGACTATCATCAGTAATGTTGTCGAAAATTACATTAGAGATTTAACAAAACCAGACAAAACCAGAAATCGAAGAGAACGTACCTTCGTGTATAAGGACTGAAATATGGAGGGTTGAATGCAATTTTAAATTGTATGTGTAACAAATCTTGTAACGGTTTTATTTCTTTCAAATATAAATTAAAAAAAAGAATCAGTTAGAAAAGCCATGTTGTATGGTTAGTTACAATGCTATGGAAATCCATCGAAAGTACTCTCGGGAAAGTCCAAGGCATTTCTGTTTCACATACGTCACCAAGTAGAATGGAATTTAGAACATATAACAAATAATAATCTGGAAATATAAAGCACGTAATACGAAATACTGTCGCTATAAGCGCTTTACAGATATTACAACCCCGGTCATCTGATTTATTCGAGCACAATATGCACTCTCTCCACTCCCTGGGGAGTATTCCTGCCATTGGTCTCAGTGAGGGCATAATTATGGCAATTACTAACACAAAGGCTTTCGCCATCCTACGAGATCCCCATTTCTTTCTTGGGTATGAAGTGTCAAATGTTGATTAATGCCTTGCCAAAGGACATTAGTGCCGTGTTAGGAATCGAACCCAACGAACTTTGCTTGACTTGACTTCGACACTTCTCCAGATTAGGAATATTTATCACTTGCTATCTTTAGGAATTAATAGCAGTTCTATCCACTTCATGCAAAAGCTTGCAAAATATTTGACGTGATAGGTAATTGGGACTTAGGAATTGCCCTTGCATAAAGACAGTGATATAGTAACGATTATTTTACAATTTTCATATCGCGCAATTAATAGAATGTTAATATTGTTGGAGACTTGGTAAACAAAAATACTACTTTCACAACTATATCAAAATGTGAGACGACACCTTCAAATGACACTAGTGTTTTGATAGATAGAACGTTAACAATAACAAAATACCTTTTTTACCCAAGTTAGCCTGATCAGCATTGTTTGTAATGTTCTTCCAGAGGGCCCTGTAGTTGTTACCCCCAGCCTTAGCCGAGCTACAATGGGGCGATCAATTCATTCAAGGAATTTCTTCCATTTGAGTACCCATTTACTACTCCTGGGCAGAGAGTGGCAAATATAGATTAATGTTCTGCCAAGTGACATTCTAAATACACAAAGTGGGATTTCAATGTTTGAAAGATCGATGGCTATTAATTTGGGGTCATAATTATGTAGAAGTGCTACACATGTATCCCCGAAATGGTCTATTATGGAGATATGAACATTAATGGGCATCAACATTATGTTGTTACTATTATTAGGTGTGAGCTAAACCCAATTCAGTTGGGTTATCTTTTAATGATCAAATATAATAACAATTATAGATATGGTTATTCACGTGTATAGGACAAAAAAGCTTGCACCTGCTCATCATTAAACAGACCTTGAAATTATCAAGCGCTAAAATAGTGAACGTTGATATTGCATCAACAAAGCAATGCATGATGATTTTGAATTACTTACACAGGTCATAATATACACTTTATACAACAATATCGTAATATATGTACAGTAATAACAAAGCCATCGAAAAAAGTCCATTTTCAACATAGAAGAGCCTATACATGTATATGATTGTACACAATCATTAATCATAAAATTATTCATAGAATTAAGTCCAAATGAAGATATTCGCACATTTTTCTAAAACCACTATCTTCAAATTGAACCCCAAAATTTTGTCAATCTTTAATCAGGCACAATTGATCTTTCATAACTCTTTTTGTGTGGTTGGGCTAGGATTTTTGTTATAATACTTAACAGTGTAGTCATAATTAAGGCTGTACTATTATTTGTGATGGAAAATAGCAAAAATGCACAAGTTATTAAATGGCAGCATATGTTTGTATTATATATATCGAGTAGTGAGCGTAGAATATGAGTCAAACATTATGATCTTTAATGATCCAGAGCAAAGTACTTAAATGTACTAAAGCTCTTCTGAATTGCTCAATTTAACAATAACTTTTAAATAAGAAAGATCAACATCTTGTAAAGCCCAGGAAAAGATAATGCGCCGAGTTGGGCTCATGCATGCCGAGGCTTGTATAACGACAAAGAGCTTTACCGCCGGTCTTTGAGTGAAAAAAGTGAAAGACTGATTTCTTTTCCATTTGACGGCCCAGAATACAAGCTGTATAATTTGGTAAAAGAAGACTGACATGGATGAAAAATTCATATCATCCCCTAGCTCATTTTCATATAGATTAATTTTTGGAGCAGATTGATTTGTTATGGTATCTCTTATAAGCTCCAGATGATATGTGGGTACTTATCCCTCATGAAAGTTTAATCAATCGGGTAATTAATATCCCCCATCTCCTAAATTTTACTCTCTTCTTCTTTCATCTGTTCTCTCTCGACTCAGAATAATTTTCTGTCATTTATTTTTATTTTCTCAACACCGTGTCTCAACCTCGATTATGTCCACCCGCTCTCTTTCCCCTATATAGAATAGCGATACACGTCCCTTAATTTGTGTTAATTAAATCTCGTCCTTTTAAAAATGGCTTTCTCTTTAACTCTTTATGCAATTGAATAATTCCTTAAAGTAACATTTATCCGTAAAGAACAAGAACACTCATTTAAATATTAAATAGCGCTCCTCTCAGTGCAATACTTACTAGCCAAGGAAGGATATTGTTAATGGGCTGAATTGAACGTACAAACAGATACCGATCGGTCGTTAAAGTGAACTCCACTTCAATAACATCTGTTCTAGGGTAAATATTCGAATGGTATATAAATATTCATGGGAATACACGATTGTATGTCTTTAATATTCCATTTATCTATTAAAAAAGCATAAAGTATTAGTTATAAGTTATTAAATAATCTCAATCAAATACATCAACATACACATTTTTCGATGCAATGACTTATAAAAACCTTTTAAATTATGCGTTTTAAATGGTTATTTAGGACAAGTACGCCCTCGATAAACATTCGAGGCAAATATCCACAACTACCTCTTTGGACAACTAACTGCCTTTGACAACTTCCATCGAACACAAATCCGTTGGGCCAACAACCTTTCTAGGACAACTAAACTAGGTCATCTACCCCTTTCGCCGAGTTGAGCTCATACCGAGGCTTGTAACGACAAACAGCTTTATCGCCGGTTTTGAAGTGAACAAAAAAAGACTGATTTCTTTTCCATTTGACGGCGAAGAATACAAGCAATGACTTATCAAAAAGCTTTCAAATTATACGTTTTAAATGATTATTTAGGACAAGTACGCCCTCGATAATCATTTGACGCAAATATCCACAACTACCTCTTTGGATAACTAACTGCCTTTGACAACTTCAATCGAACACAAATACGTTGAGAAATTAACCTTTCTAGGACTTTCTACTCCTTGCGTATAGGATGTAGGGGGTAGTACATTGGAAATGCAATCATTTACGGTAGTCATTACAGGGGGGGTTCCTAGGTAGTAATTGTCCTATGTAGTATTTTCTTTTTCTTAATATTTGTACGGAGCTAATAATCCGGGCTAGTTGTCAAAGGCAGCTACAAACACACGCTACATTTTATTTCAAAATTTTCACGTAAATAGTTCAATTTAAATTTTAAAAAGCATGTAAGCCTATTCAGTGTTAATTCTTGATACAGAAAACTTTCATCAGTTGGGGGTGATCATGAACGTGTCAGTAAGGCATCCACCAACCTCAGAATTAGTGGACAAGCTTTCATCCACTTCTGTAGACTCTCAAGCCAAAATATTCTTCACACAGTTTTCTTGCTGCCTAGCTGCTTCGTCGAGATCACTGAAACAGAGTCTCTCTCTATTCAGTGAATGATTAATACTTTTGATCCATATGGATTATTTCACCTCTCTTGACCGGAAATGTTTTGCAAAGTCAATAATATGGCATTAGCCCATGCGTTTCTAATTTCTACCCAAACGTCAAGTTGACAGAACAAGGATGTCCAATTGATTTTTGTGTCACATTGCGATCTAGCGGGAAGAACAAGGGCGTTGCAAGAGATGATGTAGAGGTGTGACACCACCCTCCACCAATTTGTCTGCCAGAAATTCTTTATTTTTGTTTAGCCTTGCCTGCTTACTAGAACTCCGTTGGACAATTTGAAAACGCGAGGGTCATTTTTGTTTTCGCTTGCTCGTTTGTAGAAGATTTTGGCCTAATTTTGGTGTAATTTTGATCAAACACGTATTATATTCTTTTTCATGTGATGTTAACTCCAATGAATTGTGAAATCGTGAACATGCATATTAAATAAATAAATAAATAAATAAAAAGACTGCCGTTTAACACGGCTTAGCAACGCCCCTGCCGAAGAACTTTAAATCATCCTTCCTACCAATTACCAGTCATTATGTTATATCGTTATATATGTGTATGTGTGTGTGTGTGGTTCATGAGCACCCTTTTTTCTACATGGCAAATGAACAACCTACAATTACGCTGTAAAATAGATTAGACAATGTCTTTCCGGAGACATCTTCCCTATTTTGTAACTTCATAATTACTGTTGATTACACTCGATGCCAACATGATGAATAGAACACGTGCCCTATACCTTATAAATGAATCTTTAAATGTGGAAGCAGGCTTGGCACAATATTAAAAAAATTCATGCTACTTGATGATATAATATGTGCTTCGATCCAACAAATAAATGATTTCCTTCTATACAATTTACTATCCAACCTTGCAGGTCAGTCATTAGATTCGTTTTATATATATATTGTGTGTGTGTGTGACAGACACCATGCAGTTATGTAGCTTCGGTTATGTAGATATGTAGCTTCGGTCTAGTCATGGGATGGATGCTCGGTACTGGTCTTACTAGTTGCATGAAATAAGAGGGAGCGAAGCGAACGAGCGGAGCAGGGCTCTTCGATGGGGGCCGTGTCATTTTCTTATACAGATTTCACTACTCATTTCATTTCCCACTGCTTTTCGAATCGCTCCCTGTAGATCCACCACTGATGTATTACCACGGTCGAGTCCATTCAAACACCGTCTTCAAGAATGCATCTTGGACAGCGAAGGGCCTGCTCTTCCTCTTTGTTACAATACTTTCCCATCTTATCCATTTGAATTTCACATGATTCGCGGGCTTCTCTATGGCCAGGGACGTTATTCTTATGAGTATTCACTGCGTTGCTGACGTGTTGATGAGTAAGGGCCGTATATGTACGCCCGCTCAGCTGACTGCTCTCTTGCGCCTCGCGATGCGTCACAAAGCACGTGACCTTCCGGATAAAATGGCGCCGAAATGAAGAGCTCATGGCGTAGAGAATTATGGGATTGATGCACGAAGCGAAGTAATACAGCCCGGATCTACTGGCGCGGAAGAGGTACATGGACCTCGTGCCAAATACTTTAAAGTCGAAGAAAAATAGGAACCATGAATAGTAGATGTAATGCGGTAACCAGCATAGGGAGAAGACAAGGGTGATGACCATGAGGTTGATGGCTACGCGGACTCTCGCGTTGTCGGTACCAGAGGTGCGAATCTCTTTCCGCAAGAGATGTCGCGCGCAGATGCCGTAGAACACCGTCATAAAAAGTACGGGTACGACATACAGAAAAATCAACTGGAACATGAAGTAAATCCGAAAGGAAAGCTGCTCGTAGGGATAGGTGCACCTCTCGGACGCGGACTCCGTTGCCGAGACAGCATAGGCGCCGAACGTACTCGCAAGAAGCCAGATAAATCCGCACGCAGCAGACGTCGTGCGTAAACTACGGATCATGCGGAATTTTAGTGGGATGACGATGGCACAGTAGCGTTCGATGCTGATCGCCATGAGGCTTAAAGCGGAGACGGCAAATGAAGTGAAGTAGGTGAAGTGATTGAGATGGCACAACCAAGGCTGCTGGTTGTACCCTGGAACAAGAGCATCCACAAGCTGAGGGATCATGGAGAACCCTAAGAAACACAGGTCTCCTATTGACTGATTTGTCAGGAGTACACTTGGAGGAGTTCGCAGGTCCTTGACAGTCGCTACAAGCCAAATTAAACTCGTGTTAGCGATCATACCAATGATTAGTACAGCGAATAGAAACCCAATATACAAGGTTTTGTTTATGGGTGGGCTAGCAAACGGTAATGTGGTGTAATTATCGTCCATGGTGTAATTATCTACGTGATCCATTTTGCAGAAATAAATAATCACAAAATTTCACTGAAGTAACGTGTAAAATCAAGACACGATGAATAAAAAGATTCAGTGTGTGTTCATATTCTCAGCAGCAAATAACGCGTATCCCATTGCAATTGTTCAGTTTCACTTGTTAGATATCCCTAACATTCAAGAACGAAAACACGACACATGGGATAAAGTATAAGCAAGTCCGGTTAGTCATTGACTTCTGTCGTTGAATTTGTAAAGAGAATCACCATCATGTAAACAAATAAATATTTCACAAATCAGATATTTATCGTCATTCCTAAATTAGGTTTAATTTGATTAATCCAGACCTTGATAGAAAGTTGCCGTTCTATATTCTATGAATCAGTAGTCCATCTATAATTGCTCTAGCTTCTTTTGTTCAAGTGCGATCATGACCATATTAGGGACTTTTCGCACGGCGACGCAATTGCTGACTACGGGGTATTTAAATGAGCTCGCCACCCCGTACTAGCTCGACTCCCGACGTTAATACAGCTGAATACGCTTCACGTAAATTTTCGCTCTGAGTGCGACCCCCCGCGAAGATTAGCGTTGTAGAAGGCCCCGTCGCCGGTTGCGAAAACTGCCTATTGCCAAGGAAACAAGTACGAACCCTTTATTGGTGTCAGGACTTCTTGCTGAAGATGAAGAAAAAGGGCGACCCTAGAATATATCTTTTCTGTAATGAAGAATGATAAAAACAATGCATTGAATCAGTTAAAAGCATTTATCCAGGGAGGTGATAGAGGAGGAGTGGAATCATGCCGCTCTACTTTGACCCCATGCTCCAAGCCACCGAAAAGTTATGCGCTAATCTGCAACTGTTGACCAGGTGGTTAGATAAACGAGCGCATGAAATATCAGGATTTAGAATTTTTACATCAGAAAATAGTATCTCAGCAAATGTTCGCTGTCCCTTTCAATGATTTCTTATCAATATTGTTGAATGTTGAACAAGCGAACATCAAGTTTTGTAATTTCATACCCTTTTTCCAACTGCAAAAATACAAAAAGCACGCAACAGCACGCATTAGCAAACTTAAAGTTATCAAAGATTGTAAATCATGGCTTAAATGACAGGACATCAAAACATGCGAAAATAATCGAATTATCTTAAATTATTGTTTTTGTCAGGGTCTATTTTTTTGTTTACCAACTCTGGCACACAAATCATAGGAAGGGCGGAGTACTAAATTGAAAAATTGTTTGATTTACTATTCCCAATACAAACCCCATATAAATTGTATAATTTACACTGACATTTTGCCGGTAATTAAATAAATGTGAAGCCGGTGCCTGGCCTCTGAAATTCCCCGCAGTGGAAAAGCGGCTCGGAGCATGGAACTTCAACGCCATGTGGGATGTTACGCATCCCGCTTACGCTTTAGAACTCACGCATGCGTTTGAATAAATTTCAAGAGTTTCCACTCCTTCTCTATCACCTCCCTGCTTATCTAATGGGAGAAGAAATACGAATAGGTAAAAAGCCTATGACATCGCAACCCAACAATAGAAGAACACAGGGCAGTCCTGATTTCATTTGTACCCACTTATCATCATGTCAAATAAATAATTAACACCGACCTCTCTAGCCTTATTTCCCTTCTACTCTTTCATTTTTGTCATACGCCCGCACTCACAACGCGCACACACGCGCCCAACAACCTTGAACGCACGTATGGTATGGCCGCCCACCTCTCATTCTGTTTTTCCTTTCGCCCCCTTTTCCCTTTCTCTTTCTGTCTCTTTCACTCTCCATCTATATTTTATTCGTTTCTAACATGCTGGCATTCACTAGCTTTCGTAATATGTTTAACACAAAGTAGAATTCAACACTAAATATAATTCAGATTTTACCCATTCAAGTATAAAATAATAGGTTAAGAAAATGGAAACTAAAGGGGGCTGTGCTCTTTTTCGTACCTAAAACTTTGGGGGAGCTTAAGCATACTGAATATAGACCTCGGTATCTTAATCTTTACAATAAAATATATACTAAAATAATTCAAACAGATACTCACTCTCAGAAATTGCTATACGCATTGTATAGCAGTCGAGGATGTTCAAGATATGGTGTCCTAAAAAAGAAGATTGACAAGGAAATAGAGTGAAAGAGAAAGAAATAAAGAGAGAGAGAGAGAGATAGTGGCAAAGTGAGGGGAGAAAAGGAGAACATTTAGATATCAACAAAATTAAAAAAAGACAATGAGCAAATGAAATGTCCTTGTGTAGCGTAGTTATCATTAATTAAAATAATTTGCATGAAA
The DNA here is from genome assembly GCA_035222895.1 of Strongylocentrotus droebachiensis. NCBI lineage: Eukaryota > Metazoa > Echinodermata > Echinoidea > Camarodonta > Strongylocentrotidae > Strongylocentrotus > Strongylocentrotus droebachiensis. Next base: position 1,577,394 of record JAVYIG010000005.1, read on the forward strand.
GAAATATCAAACTCAAATAAGGAAACATTACACTCTGTCAGATACTAAAATACATTATACCTATATTCGTGAATTTACGCTGACTGGATTATCTTCCTCCTTTATAAGGTAGCTAACCTTTTACGATGTGATGAGGGAGATTGTATTCTGAAATAATTTTAACCAATTGAAATGCCTTAACCCTTTATGTACGTTCCAAGAACATTTTCCTTTAAAATACTGGGTATGAATTTGCCACGAGGGCAATTATATATCCGAGCAACTTTAGGCGCTTCTTAAAATCCAACTTGGGTACTGGTTTCCTATTTAGAAGTAATTATTCTATATTTTGACCTTAATTGAACAATACATTACCCAATTGCGTAAAGAGATACCCAGAGTTTGTTGGATACAGAATTACACTCGTGCTGGATACATTTTAACCTAATATTTTTAGGAGTGAAGTATGAGAAAAGTTGGTGTACGTGTACTTTAAAAATAACTCATATGAAATTTAACATAACCATTAAAATATAATAAATCAATACATCAAAACATGATAGGCCTGCGTCGATAAGTTTAGAAACTTGAGACGGCATGAGGCTAGGTCTGGTGAATAAAATCTACGAAAAGTATTAACCAAAGGCCAAAGGGAACTTGTGTTATCACATGGTTGATAAAATATGAGGACACATTTGCTTTACCGTCCTTTAAAACTTCCCACTCCCTTTTTCTTTTCTTTTTCTCTTTTTTTTTTTTGGGGGGGGGGGGGATGAGGTCCTATGTCATTCTCAACTGGGTTTTTTTTGTTTGCGATTTATTGGGAGGCGCATACTAAACGCCGTGCACCCCCTCGTATCTATGTCTCGGTAAGAAGTGAGTGTACAAAATTCATTCCTATAGTATTAGCATTTTTTGTATTGCGGCGTTATCCTTAATCAATGTGAAAGATCCATTACTGGTTATACTGATGCTTCTTCTTTCATCTCAGCATCGATCAATATTAGACATTGTTCGTCAAGAAGTCATGCATAATGTTTTTGAATATAACTTAGGCTAATAAAAATGAAAAAAATCCTTCTTCTTGCATTTTCCCTTTTTGATCAAAGAGCAATCCGACCCTTGAAATTATTTTATGTGTATGAAGGCAGAAAATTGATAAGAGCCGAATGGCGAAATTTCGAAATAAATCAGACCATTAATAAAGAAAAGTAATGGTTTGAAATATAAAATCACTGTGCGAATCTCAAATTGGCAATTCCGTCAGTGGATTGTGACGTGGTCATGGACAATTTAACCCTGCCGTTTGTCGCGTGTTCAAAAATATCATTCAATTCTAGTTTTCTCTTATAGCGCTTTCTCCCTTGTAGCACCACTCGAAATATATTATGGATACCATATTAAGGTCCGCTGCATTTGGACAAATTTACACTTTTTGACATAACGTAAACTGCCTGATTTGGTTGTACACTGCATAATTATAAAAGTCAACAACCTCATCGCCCTTTTATCGTATAAAAGTGTGTGTGTGCGCAAGCGCACTCGCGTGCGTGTGGGTTCGTGTGTATGTGTTCTGTGTTTGTGTTTGTGTGATACGTATAGTCCCATGTGTCGTCCAAATTAGTTTAATGCTGATTACCATGCCAGCGGATGTGAAGTTTATTCTTTTTTTATATTTTCAGAGTTAAGATCCATTAGAGATGTCAAAATGTGTTAACCACCCATTAATAAGATTAATCCGGGCACGTCAGTTTCTCTGAGGAATACAGTTGAATTTTTATCGTTAAAATGTTTGTTATTTTTGCATTTTTCTTCGTATGCTCGCTATCTTATATCGCGTAAAGCGCATATTACGTTCAGAAATACTCATTGAGAATTGTATCCATTTCGACTGATCAGGTTTTTATGCTAACAAATTTTTACCACGAAATTCAGTGATGCAAATATCAAAGTACCAAAACTGTGATACACTTAGGGTATTAATATACCTACGGTAGGTAAAGTACTGCATCATTAGATTTACTGCGTCAAGGTTTGAAAATAACTATATGATATAAACGACAGATGGTAGAAAATGGTGCTAAGGTAGCGATTTCAATGATAGATGTACAATTAAAGATAATCTGACAAATTTATTGAAAACAGACCATTATTCATTAAAAAACTGATCTGATCGATTCCTTAATTCTCCCAACTATATTATTACAATTAATTACATTTTAGGTGAAAGTAAATCTTCACAAAGCAATGAATTGGCTTTAAGTGTTGAAAGGTTTTTTAAAGTCTGTCTTTAATATGTCTAATTTTCATGGAAAAACGGTTGGGAAAATTCAAAAATGGTTGGGGGAATTTACTGTAAGAGGGTATCGCACAGTGACGCCTTCAAAGAAACCATAAATATCTTTGTGGTTTGAGATTTTTTTTCAGGAATTTTTGCATGTTAGAGGGTAGGTACAGTAGAAGGAATATAATAAGTAACATTTCATACAAAAATTACGCAGTTTTTTCATCAACCTTCAACAATGTTACCGAGTCACTTTGATAATATCTCCATAACACATTTTGAGTAGTACCCCAAGGGAAAAGGCACTTAGGAGAAAAACAGAAACTAATGGTATTTTTGTAAACGACAGACGGGAGTGTTATCCGCGACAACGTCAAAATCCACTGAAAAACTGCCAATAAGAAATTCGCATAGACAAAGTGATCTTATATTTCAAACATTCATAATTTTCTTGATATTTGTCTGATTTGTTTTAAATTTTGCCATAATCTGTTAATCTTATTTGTCTGCTTTCATACAAAAAACGTTTAAAACAAGTTGGATTGCCATTTAAAGACGATTTTCTGGAATTACAAATTATGGTTAGCATAGAGAGGGCAGGGGCGGTGGGGGGAAATTTCGCAAGATACTAGTTAATATTAACTCAAGTATGTATGTTAAATAAAATGAACCGAAGTACATGTTGTGTCTACAACTTACATTATGTCAATCTTTGCAAAATCGATGGGAATACGTAGATATGTTGACTTTTCTTACAACAAAATATATCCGCTTGCTCCGGACCTTACTTCGAGTAATGTCAATTGCTCTCAGGTGTGTCCTAGATGTATACTAAGTATCGAATGGCCATTTCCTTTATTTCCTGGCGGCAAACTATACTTCTATCATGATTTTAATATCCTCTACAAATTCTTGCATGAAAAAATATGGAATATACATTTCAAGAACGACCAAGGATATCTAGCTCAAAATAAAGATGATAAAAGACAATATTTGGTTTTATAACCGCAGCCAGTGGCATCCTAGTGGCATTATCATTTTTCTCATGAGTTAGATTAAAAGTCCATTGCCGATAGGCTTTAATCCGAACGGGAATCTGCGAGAAATTTAGCTTGGTTAGTTCATTTTTTTTTGTGGCAAAGTTGTTTTTCCTTCGAATCAAAATATGAAAAATCATGTAATATTACCAAAAGTGGCGGCAGATGAGAGAAATAGGATACCACCTATAAACCACTAATAAATACGCGCTGAATTTTTTTTTTCTTTCTCTCTCCATTCTTTTTTCACACACCCACATTACGCATTCACAACGTCAATGTTATCGCCCCGGCGCTTTATTTAACGTTAAAAAATGAAAGTAAAACTAAAATACTGTGTATATGGATCTTTTACCCTTGTTTGATTCTTCTTAATGTGATACACTCATGATTAAGAAAGAATATTTAAGAAAAGAAATACGAAAATAAACTGTTATTGTTACCAAACAATATTTTTTTTAAAGGATAATTATTTGTTTTCCAACATTCTGGTAAACGATCAATCTATGCCACGACAAGCCTCAGTGTAATGAAAAAGGGATTTAAACTCCATCTTTGCAAGATTATGGGAAAGAACTAAAAGCATAAGAATCACTTGGAAAATTTTACTCCAAAATGTGAACATCTAAAACGTCCTTGAGACCTTGAGTAATAGACTGTTTTCAAATGTTATTATTTCTTTAAAATGAGGGCAATGATGATTCTCTCATAATCTTGATAAATTGATACTTAGTACGATCTTCGCGAACAAATCATTCATCATCTTTATTTTAAAACATATATTGTTAGCATTACAGCTCACATCCCATCCGAATGAATCGGTTGTTTTCGGTGATCATTTTATTTTCTGAAACACACTACAGCTGCAGAGCAAACGTGCGCTTACAAAAATATCCCTTTCCAATATGAAAATGTTAAACTCATTGTGTTATCATATCTTACTTAGTTATAGTGAGGATAGCAATGTACATCATAAAAAATAGCGCACCGGAATCAGTCGTTTCGAGTCAGTTTACATGAGTAACAGTGATTATAATCAAATATGTCTCAAAAATGCTATTTTTCAATGTTGAACTCGTTTCATATAAGGCAATAAAATGCTTTATCTATTGTATTGTTTTGTCATCTTATTCGTCACCTGAAAGGTATAATCATGTTTATTTTAGAAGTGTCTCGAAACAAAAAATGCTCAATTTGAAATGTTTGCTCAATCATTAAAAAATTGCACCTAAGAAAGCATTCATATCTCGTTACCTTATAGGTATCAGTAAACGATTATATTTGTATAAAAGTCCCTCAAAAGCCCCAAATGCTCTATGAAATGCATTGCTCAAACTTGTTTGCTTTCATTCACGGGGATGACGGTAGATTAAGTTTCCCTCCCCCCAGGGAAGGAAGAAGATCGCATCCGTAGCCTACTCACATGTCCTCATCTTCTCCGGATGTTTCATGGTGGTTTATTCTCCGCAATGACCATGACGTTTTTTTTCAAATCCACAGAAAATATGATTTTTTTTTCTTTCTTCATTCCATTGGAGGACAAAGTTTTGACATATTTAAAAAAAAATATCATTTAATCATTTTTGTGACCTAATGGCGTGTTTCTGATTGAAGTACAATGAGGTTTTCAAAACCCGAGTTGATGAAAATGTTGTGGCGTTTGCATACGAAATCCCTGATATAGATTTGAATATTGGGATTTGAATATAAAATGAGTGACCTTGGAATTAACGCATTTCATATTCCAGGCATAGATGGAAACAATTTTTAACTGTCGACGCATATCCGTGGGTAGTTTATTTTCCTATATGGGGGGGTCAGCAAGATTTTCTATTTTTTTAACATTGAATTGATGATTCCGAAATCTTACAATATACAGTAAATATTCTTACATACTATTGCAACCAAAATTGATACTACGGTTATGAGCGCTTTAGATGTAATTATTACAAGCGTTACCCCGTCATTGGATTTAATTGCCGATCAGCACATGGTAGTTCACATGGTCCCCTCCCAGGGGATTATTCCGGCCAGGCGCCATCGTATAATCGCACACATGGCAATCCTACAACATTAATGTTTGCATCATATCGGGTACCCATTTAATTTAACACCTGGGAGGAGGATAGCAATTTATATAAAATGCCTTGCTTAAGGACATAATTCTGAGGGAGATGCGAGTTGGTCTAGCGGTATGTTATTGTTCAATTGGTCAGCTCTCTGTCTTCGTCTACAAACTGGCTCAGGCGACCCCGGTTCGAATCTGAGTCGCGTCTTGCGGATTGTGAGGTTTAAGGTCGGTCCCCAGACGTAAATAATCATATCTGATTGAAACACGTCTGTAAAAACACATACGTGCCGTGCCGGGAATGGAACCCCAACCTTTCCATCCCCAGACAAGTTCTTAAACCACTCGACTATGGCACCTCTAAAATCTATAGACTCCTACATTTTTCTCGCTTCATGTATTATCATCACGAAGGTATAGGATTTCCTTCCATGGGAACATCTGAAATTTGACACAAATCTCCGACATAAACCATACAGGATCTACATTAGAAATTCAAGGGGGAAATTTGAGAAGCAATCGGCACCTGTAAAGTCTAAAAGTATGGTCATGATTACTTTATGTGCAAGAGGAGGATTTGGCTTACTAACCACGCAGAAATTAACCACTCCGTTTACAGCCCACGAAACTAAGCAGATATTGCTTGTAGGCCTTCAATCTTGGATTACTTCCTCCTTCCCAAGAATATTTAGACATGGAGTTAAATCTTTAAAAGCATCTTAGGGTAAGCAGGTAGTTGATGCGTGGAACATAAAACTTTCAAAAGATTACTTTCAGTCCGTTGCCTAAAGAATGCACGCCTATCTCCAAGCCAAGAAAAAAATATTGCATATTTTATGCTTCTCTTTTAATTTTCTCAATCGATATCTAGGCACATATCTTTGCCAGGAAAAATATGACTACATGAAGTAGACACACCCTTATTTTTAATCAAACAAAACTTAAGGCACGATTTAGGTTATTGTTCAAAGTATAAGTTAGAATGTTGATAGTATATCCTATCTACTTTTATTTCATACTTTGCAGCTAAGAAAACGCGGGATGTCGCAAAAGAGAGTAAGAAACAATGTATATAATGTATGACAATCTGTAATCCTCATTCATGAACTCTCTCACTCTACGGTAAGTGCGGCCAAGCGAGTTCATCTTCATTCAGATCATTGACAGAGGCAGTCGTTATTTGTTGAGAATTGATATAGGGTTGGCAAATTCACGGGAAATACTTGGACATACTCATTCGCGTACCATTGAAATTGTAGAACTACACTTTAGAAAAATGTTTCTTATTAGTTATTTTCAATAGTTTCATGGATTTCTTAGATTGTTTGGATATTTTATTCATATTTTAAAGACACTTATTCGAGAAATGTTGCATAACCTTCTCCTGCACATTAGTTTAAAGGGATTGGGTAACTTTGTCTCAGATTCTGAAACAAAATCCTGGATTTAGCTCATGCTGCAATCATAATTATAAATCTCTAGGTCAGTCAGAAACCCTGTGACTTTTACAAGACGATCGCCTGTCTGGTTATCAAGATATTTATGATTGAAAATCGAAATTTCATTTTGCGTTGTCTTAACGGTTTTGATAACACTACAGTCTATTGGGAAATTCGAGTATGGTAAAACCGGTCACTCAAAGATTTTAACTTTTTTTTTGAGGCACTTCATGATAATATTGTCACCATCTTCAAAAAAAGAAGATAGAACTCAATGTGGAAACTACAGAGAAATTTCGCTATTGTCAATAGCAGGGAAAGTTTTTGCCAGGATCCTTCTTAACAGATTGAATGCACACATAACAATGGATGTATTGCCGGAGACGCAATGCAGATTCAGAAACAACCGGAGCACAGTAGACATGATCTTCTGCCTCAGACAATTACAGGAGAAGTGTATCGAGCAAAACCGATCTCTCTATGTAGTTTTTGTCGATTTCACCAAAGCCTTAGACACTGTTGGTAGGACAGGTTTTTGGCAACTAGTCCAAAAGTATGGATGTCCCGAGAAGTTCACCGGAATGATAGAGTCCCTACATACGGGTATGATGGCTAAAGTCAAGGAAGCAGGCGAAACATCCGATAGCTTCCCTGTAAGTAACGGTGTAAAACAAGGATGTGTGTTGGCCCCTACGCTGTTCTCCATCTTCCTCTCGGCGATGATGGAGGAGGCCTTTGCGGACTTTGCGGACTTTGCGGACTTGAGGGCGTATACATACAATCACGTCAAGACGCCGACCTATTCAATGTCGCACACTTCAAAGCTAAGACGTAGTATACACAGATTCTCGTGAGGGAACTCCTCTTTGCAGATGACAGTGCTCTTGTTGCTCATACACCAGAGCAGATGCGACATGTTAAAAATGTATTTTCATCAGCATCAAGGAAGTTCGGTCTACAAATAAACATTAAAAAGACTGCAGTACTATTTTAACCAGGTACAGACAACCGAGACAAGGAGGATATCTTAGTGGATGGGACAGCCCTAAACCAGGTAGATGACTTCACTTACCTCGGCAGCACTTTATCCAAAGACGGACACATCGACTCAGAGCTGGTGAAAAGAATGTCAAAGGCCAGCAGTGCCTTTGGAAGACTGCGAACCAGGCTATGGAACAACCATCATGTCTCAACAAGACTGAAGTGCAAAATCTACAGGGCTATCGTCCTATCCATTCTTGTATACGGTGCGGAAAGCTGAACTCTCTACAAAAGTCAAGTAAAGAAACTTCACGCGTTCATGATGAGACACCTCCAAGCAATCATGAGAATCAGTTGGAAGGACAAGGTGACCAACAAAGAAGTACTAGAGCGAGCAAACCTACCTTCTATGGAGGACCTGCTCATCAGGAAGAACCTACGATGGACAGGCCATGTCATCAGGATGCCCTCTGAGAGGTTACCAAAGCAAGTGAAGTTAACGTGAATTACAATTTCACGAATCTTGGCAGTTTTGTATTAATGGCAGGACTGCTACCTAATACTTTCCATGCACCAAAGTCGAGCTTAACAAGTTTATGTCAAAGACGGTTCGATAGATTTGGTGATGAAAACGATGATCAATCTTTGAAAATAAAAAGAAAATAACATTATTTTGTCTTCTCACCTTTATTCCTTAGGAAAACTTCTTAGTTGAAAAGTCAAAAATCCACAAGATGATATTATTTGGTTCCGCAGGCATCCTGAAAAAAAAAACGATTTGAAAGGTTCACGAGCCCAGAATCTGATCATTTTGATATGGAAACGGGTACAAAAATAATCGCCACAGGAACTGACATTGCTTGCCTGAGTATTTTTTTTCACTTTTTTGACATTTGTGTCTGTGAAGATGAAACCATAGATAATGTCTAAAAATAATATGGCAGTTGCCCCCAAATGTCAGTAATGTCTTAATGGACGGGGATCAGCCCCCTTGCACTACAATACTTTACCCGAACATCATGCATTCGTAAGCCTTTGAGTGAATATATTAATTCGAGTGCAGGGCAAGGATTAGATAGATAATACCTTAATAACTGACTTCGCAGCTGATTACCCCGACCTGAATAAAATATCAGATAAAAATAACACTTTTATCTGGCACAAGTAATGACATTTTAATGTCAGGTGCACTTGCCGTGTAGTGCTCATTTATTAATTAAAATTGTATTTCATTTTGTTAAAGAGCTGCTTTGATACAGGGTATCTAAAAACAGCGACGAGAGTTTCATTGGCTATGTTACAAAAATGATCACAGCTTTTAAGTTTTTAAGGAAGCAACTGTAGTTTTTGAACAAGCAACTTTAGTTTTTAACAAGCAACTGACAAGATGAAACTATTTAAAGACGAAAATTTGTTGTCTTGTAAAAGAGAGTTATAAGACATTGTGCACTCTTTTTTTTTGGGGGGGGGATGTGACTTTAGTATATACAAAAATGGAATGAAACAGCCCAAAATAAATAAGAACATTCACGTTTACAGATTAAGTTTACAAAAGAAAATATCAAATTTGGTTTTGAAGAAAGGAGAAATGATGCACTTAATTGTATTGCAACATTGACAAAGCAAAAAAATTGTTCGGGTTTCCGTATTTGGTACAATGAAACATAAGTTGTTCAATAGCATGAGGACGAAAAATACATCCATAATTTATCTGGTATGTATATAACATTTGTTATTAAGTGGCAGTCATTTCAATTTTTATTTGTATACAAAAATAAAAGAGAACCACCTTGGCATCAAGTGAGTCAAACATAAGTAAATTTATGATTGTTTTGTTATTTTGACTTTATCCAATAAAGGAGCCTGTGGAAGAATAAATATTATTTTTCGAAAAACTTTGCAGCTTTTGCTCAGATCCTTATGCAATTGACATAAGACGAGGATACACTACTACAGCATTACTTATTTATTCATTTATTCATTTATTTCTAATCTGTTGACAGGGTAGCCCATTCACCAATAAATAGTGGTCTTCCATGGGCCCCTGAATGAACATGAACATATTTACATCAAAGCATAACGTTTATAGCATAACTTATGTGTTTCTTTTGAAGGGCTCCGTATTAATATTTCCAATTAAAATCTCGCTACTTTTTTGAGACACCTCGTATATTAGAGCACGGTAACACTTATCAAATAAAATGATTTTGATTTGGAGAACAGTTATGAATATGAAATACATCGTTAGTGTTTCCAATGTTTGATCTTTCTATATCCAATAATATAGTATTAATGACTGCTTTGAGAGAAATAGTTGTTTTTATACGCTCAAGGGAAGGTTAGAATTGTGCTACTTCCCGAGGCGTGCCGAGGGGAATAGCCCAATTGTAACCTTCCCGAGAGCGTATAAAAACAACTATTTCTCGGATATTATATTATATTATATATATTTTTTTTTTTTTGGTCGAAGATGGGATTCGAACTCTTGCGTACATTAAGTGATGTAACTACAAACAACGCCGTAGACCACTCGGCCATCGCGCACCGTTACCATGTTTGGCAGTTTTCTCCAATATAGAGTGCGTCCCAGAAAAAACGAAACCGAGAAGTATCGATGTTTTATCATAACTTAATCACAACTATAATTAATGAATGATACATATTTGGAAAGCTTAGAGTCTCCTCTTTCAGTTGATGCTACTCACGTGATGCATATTTGCAGTAGCAAAAAGCAGATTTGACAAAAGACTTAACTCCGTTTCGTTGACAATCAGCCATGCATGAAGACTCTCGTCTACGGATGATTGTCAACGAAACGGAGTTAAGTCTTTTGTTAATTTCGTTTATTGATACGGCAGGCAGCCAGTGAAAACGAATTCGTTTAATAAAATTAAGGAAATGCAAGCACTACTTTAAACAAACAGAACTTTGTCATTCCTCGCTCATTTTTCCTGATTGAGGTGTCATATGAAAGGGCAGAAACTCAACTTTCTAGAAATGTGAATTTTTCTTCGAAATTCAGATACCGCCCGCCAAATGTCTTTTTGGTTTCCTTCCTTCAAATTGCTTTTAATCACTCATGCATGAAATATGCATTATCTGGGTAGCATCACATGAAAGAGGAGACTCTAAGCTTTCCAAATATGTACCATTCATTAATTATAGTTGTGATTAAGTCATGATAGAACATCGATACTTCTCGGTTTCGTTTTTTTCTGGGACGCACTGTATACATTAAAATGAATTGAAAACGGATTCGCGTGATGGATGCTTCGCAAAAGCTCCATTAAACGGACCCTTCTTTTACTTTTGCAATGCATATTGGCACGAACTTAGATCAAGATCTATCGGCAGATGTTGTTTTTTGTTTGTTTTTGGAAGTTTATTTTCGTCTTCATGTCAACAATGCAAGATAAAATTGTCGGTAAGATCGATCGAGATTCAATTGTATTGAAATTACCGACCAATTTTTCGCACACGTACGGTATCCTCAATCGCTCAGACCATTTTTAACATGTAAACCTATGGGGGTAACCATGGAGACTGACCTATTTTCCCAATAACCATGGTTATTGGGATTTTAGAACTGTTTTAACCATGGTTACTGGGAATTTTCGGGAACAGTTAAAGTTTATGAATGCAATTTCGACCAATCAGATTGCTGGATTACTTAAGTGAGGTATATAATTCCAAATATAATACTAAAAATAGTATTAAAACAGTGCTTATAAAGCACTTTCCATCGAAGTCTCTAAGCGCTAATGCCTTATTACTATGAAATACATCGTTAGTGTTTCTAAAGTTTGAGATATAGTTTTTGTTCAATATCCAATGATATCTAATAAAATAATAATAAAACGGTGTTTATAAAGCGCTTTCCATCGGAGCCTCTAAGTGATAGTGCCTTGGATGGTTTCAGGGGCTTATCTTTCGATCATGACTACATTCATTTTAATGCAATCATGATGAAAGTATAATTCTATTTTTCTAATCAGATTTTCTAGCTTTCTTTATTTCTTTTACTCTATCTGTCGCTTTTGATGAACACATATGTTTAATGTATAGCTCATAAACATCCCCTGATTTTATATTTCCCGTAGAAATTGAATGTGCAATGAATTGCCCACTAAGAAGAAAAAAATAAACGGAGAGAGGAGATAATTGATTTCGATAGGACCACTCTCACACCCGCCCCTTAGTCAATGGTCTTGTTGATTAATGTTTATTCAAATGTTAACCCCCCTCCCTCACCTGAGAGTGGTTTCCCCTAAATGGCAGGGGCCATACGAGGCCACTGATGAGGCATGTGTTTATTTCCTGTGAGTAGAACCTGAAATGCTTTTCCAGTTCTATAGAGGTAGTGGAATCTTTTAATAAGAACATATCATGAGCTTACCGGCTGGAGGGTAAAGAATATAATTCTCAGATTATTCTGCACTTTTTAGACCAGCTCAATTATAAGAACCTAAAAACAAAAAAGCAAACAATTTCATGCGCTGCATTATATGATTAATTTATTTTCCTCGAAAATGTGTGAATATTTGTGCTGTGACGCGGGTTTCGACATAAAAGGAAACAGGGTGGTATAATTTAGTTGTCGGCAACGTAAGTACAGCGAAAATATATATATTTTTCTAGCTTATTAGAAAGAGTGTCAAAGCATAGGAAATTCTACTTTCAAATATTTGTTCAAGTAAAACATGCTCTTTGATAGTCTCATTGTCGTCAGTACAAAGCGAGTAATATCCTAATTACATTAACGTGATTTGTTTTTCTTCTTTTTTTAGAAAATACGTATTCTAATCCATTTCTAAATCAGAAATGTAATGGATATTTCTTTAAATAGTCTGACGAAACAAATACCCGTTTTCTTTAAAAAAAAAAAAACTTGATACCTGTAAGTATGTCTCCATATGGAAACGTATCATCCGCTTAATCTGACTTGCGTGCATAGAACAAATAAGCATTTTTCCATGAAAAAGTGAAGTTTTCTAAAATGTGCGTTTCTTTCCAGCATTGGGGCGCCCGGGAGTCACTCGGGTAACATTTCATAAAGTATAATATAAAAAGACCATATGCAAATTGTCTGTACTTTTGTCGGGAAAAATAGATTTATCCAGCACAATGTCGTCTCTTTTTGCGATGGAGAAGAGCAAAAAGCGAGTTTCAATCATACTTTGGCCGCTCTCGCAAGCTCTCACTCGTTTCACTGTGGTCAAGTGACTTTGGGGCAAGCGGTTAATGAAAATACAAATTGTTAGCTTTCTTCTGGTAGTAAACTTGTTTTGATTGATTGTATAATTTTGTCGGAATAAAGGAAACAAAAAGGCTTGACCAATAACTTATCAGCGTCTGAATTGACCTTTTGACCTTGAATTCCCAGATGCAAGCGCACATAAACAGGTTCTAATGACGTCATCTTCGCTCAATCGGTGTCTTTTATCGTAAAATGCTACCCATTCACAATTTTTATACATCTTTTTTAATTATTGGTAAGATATAACATATTTTGTCTGATATCACTCAAGTTTTTGGTTTTATTTAATGAGTAATTTTTGAATAAGAGCCATTAATTTTTACTGTTTTAATTTACTGGGTCGTACCATTAAAGTCGCAGGGTAGTAATAGTTAATAGTTGTAATAGTTAATTTACCCATTCACATAATGAAACTACCTGCCCGGTGAAGCCAGTGGCCCGTGACCCCTGAGCACTCAACACCGTGTAGGAGTTAAATTTGTGGTCAACTTCTTTTATGATAAAAATCAAAGCAAACGTTTCCATATGTGCCTGTATACCCGAAGCATTGGGGGTAAAACGACTGTAGTTGGTATAAAATTTAAAAAAGTATGGTATAATAAGGGCGACAAGTAAATACTTTACATTGTTCAGCAAATAGTATGCAGTATAAAGTGAAAATAGCAGAGGGACATGTTCCTCAGCTAATTTTTCAGCGCGGATTGCCCCCCCCCCCCCCCCACTTGTTATCATTTGATTGGCTATGCGCAGATAAGTCATAGATATGTGGCACTTGTTATTGATAACATTTTTTATGAACCAGGGCCCTGGATCACTTCCCGTCCCCTAATCAGTAGCCTTGTTCATTCACATTCCCTTTTCCGATTAAGATCAATGCCCCCCCCCCTCCCTCCCCAAGCATGTCAGTGCCCCCCTAAAAGGGTGGGCTCATGATATGCCACTGCACAAATATTGTGAAGATCGTATTAAATGAAAATTTGCTATACCGAGAAATATGAATATTTACTCTCGGTTACGTTACTGCATTCCCTCACACAACTATTTATCACAACTCTTTATAAAGAGGAAGTTTTTTTTTTTTTAATGGTTGAAGAAAAAAATATTTCCGACCGACCGACCCATGTTTTGGCGCCTGAAGGGCAATACAACATTTTTATATAGGCCTAAATGCAGTAGAGGACACAATGTCGAAATGCCGTCGGTAAAATTGGTTAATGTTCAGTTACGTCATATTATGGGCAATTTGCATAATCCCTTGTTGTCACGGCAGTCGTAAATGTGCAGGCGTTACAGAATACAAAGCTGTAGAGCTTCATGTTCCCTCATATAAGGTGCCTTAGGTCATTATGTAATGTATTTAAGCCTGAATACAACACTGTTTAAACGACGAGTTTCTTTTGTTGTAGTATTTTCCCCTTTTTATTACATCCGGAATCGTCTATATTCTAACATTTTTATGTTACATAACTACCGCGAATCGGTGATATCAGGACTATGGACACAGAAGTTTATGACAAGCATGCCATAACGATCGATGTGGGGGACAAAAAAAAATCGATTTCATCAATAATGAATGATAATATTTCTTTGATCGAAGACAGTTTTGACCTATCAAAAGACGAGCAAGTTATTCTTCGGTTGTAAACTTCAATCCATTTTATCAAAGTTTTTAAAAGGAAATTGAATGATCTTGAATAAATGTTTGGATTGCGAGCTCGATTCGATTCAGGGACGGCTGATTATCGCTCTCCGAGCATGTCGAGTGGCTGGGATTCTGCCCATTCCAAATATTGATTTTTCATGAATTAATATCCCCAAAGCTCGATCATTGTAGTGATCAAACTTTGTGGAACCAAGTGCTGGCGTACCTATCTCTACTACGATATACGCGTAGTGCAACGATGGCGGGAGTTGGGTCAGTGGAGTGATCGAATAGATGCAGGAAGGACCTGATGGCCCGAATTCACAAAGCAAGGTTTGAGCTCAAACCTCCTTTTGTTTCGCCAAACCTCCTTTTGTTCTTTACAAACCAGGTTTGTAAAAAACGCGTAAAACGCGTCATATGACGTACATAAACCTCGGTTTGTCGACAAACCTCCTTTGTGAATTCGGGCCACTGGGTCTATAATTATCAAGATATGGCTATCTCAGGGATAAAAACATTATTGTTCACATTTCATGCACTGCATGTTATTTTCAATATGCTATAATAATAATAGGTCAATTTACATAGCGCAACTGCTATAATGAATAATACTCTACTGCGCTTAATACAAGATTATTACCCGGCTGTAGCTGCATGAGCTGCCATAATGAGGCGCTAAAGTATTCAATAAGGCTTCCCATTTACTTCGCTTGGGTGGATAGTGGCAAATGTAGATTGATGTCTTGCCAAAAGACATTAATGCCGCGGCGGGACTTGATGGGACTCGAACCGCATTTATCACAGCAGTAAACTTGTCGTGTGAAGTGTAATTCTATTCCCTACTTTGTAAAAAGTGGCACACATGCCAATTCTATCGCTTTTGGGGAGTTAGACTACCCTTTAATTGTTGTGTCATGATGTCTAATCGTCATCAGACCTTAAAACTACCGCATTTTGAAATCACCGCAACGAAACCTCCTTCAAACGAGCGGGAAAATCCCTCCTCTCCCACATCCAAACAGTGGAGTTTTATGTAGTGTTTATAGTTTAACTCAATTTTTCTTCAAAGTGATAAATTTGTGTACATCACAACACAATGTTGTCGTTTCAAACCTCACACATAGCAAACAGCTTCTAAAGATGGAAGATTACGGAAACCCCTTCAACATCCATCGCTGTGGTGTGAACAGTTTCCTTTTATCAAACACTAGCGAAGTGAGCAGATTTGTGCGTAATGCCTTTTTAAAATTCAATCGATGAAGCCCCTGCATGTGGTTGTTTTTGCCCTCTTTCCGGAACAAACCGTGATGACGCCCATAATAGTCGGAAAATATGGTCAAGCCACCCCCTCTAACCCGATAACCCAATTAGGGTACAAGGCATGGTTGGAGCTAGGGCAAGGGGCTGTCAAGCCCCTAGAGTTTTGAAACTATACTAAAAGACGTGCAAGGGAAGTATAAACTGTTTCTCAGCTGATAATAATATAATAATAATAATGATGATGATGATGGTGATAAAGATGATGATAATGATGATGATAATAATAATAATAATAATAATAATAATAATAATAATAATGATAATAATAATAATAATAATAATAATAATAATAATAATAATGATGATGATGATGATGATGATGATGATATTCTGCGTTAATACATGACGATGTCTCTAATCGCCTTACAAAAATATTATTACCCGGTCAAAGTGTAGTTTTATTCTATACTCCCTGGGTGCATTCCAGCCAGGCGCCATTTTTAAGACACTCACAATGCTGAGCAAAATACCCTGACTTTCGCATCCTACTGGATACTCACTAAACATCTGGGTAAAGAGAAGCAATGTAGACAAATTTCCTTTCTTAACGACATAAGTGTCGTGTTGGGGATGGAACCCACGACTGACGAATCTTCCGTTTGAACCACCGCTACGACACATTTACTGTGACAGTCGTGGCTACCCTCTCAAACTCGAGATAAAAAATAAAATAAAAGGTTGTGAGGGTTTCCTTTTTATCGACCAAAACTTTACATCGGTTCACTTTACTAGTGTTTAACAAAAGACCGTCTCTTATAGACTTTAAAAGTCAATAGACGGGAATTTCAATAGACTTGGGCATCACCTATTCAAATGTGCGAACATGACAATGTTATATTATTATTATGTAGTTAAAACGTGATTTTCATAGGTGAAATTAATATTGTCCTTATGTTGATATCTTGAAAGTCTTTGGGATCGTATGTTTTCGTTCCTGTGTGATAAAAAGCAGTGTTGATTGAAATAAATAGAAAAAAATTATCAATCTGATGTGCAATATAGAGAGTTGCTTCGATATCGTCGCGTTATTGTGAGCTGACGAATCCGTATACAGTAATAATGTATAACGGATATCGCCAACGATTATTATAAATTATGGGTACAGCTTTGCTGCAACAGATGGCACATTTACATTAAACCCACAAAGTGATGCTACAAATCGATTTCAAGAGAGACATGGGAGAACTAGAGCAGATAGGCTTTAAAAGAAAAAGAAACAAACACTGGCCTCTCTCGTGAGGCTCGGGATGCATAAAGCCTGTGGTTTTAGGCTAAGGTGATATAACAACCTCGCCGGGTTTCTTTCCCCGAAAAATTGCCTGTGATATTTTAGTGTCCTACTTTATCGTTGTCAACGGCCAAGCCGCCTTTTACCTTGTGGTTTGCCTAAGCTCAAAGTTTAGTCTTGCTATAGTCTCTCGAAGTGCGGTAAATATTTATTGTGCTTCTATAATCAAAATAGTTTTAAAGGGAAGGTATATACTCTTTAAAGACACTATACAAAGAGCCAGATATTTTTATCTTCACATCGTCTTTATTTTTTCTTTTATTTTTTCTTCTTCCTATTTCCTTCTTCTTTCTTCTTCTTTCTTTTCCTTCTTCTTCGTGTCGTATTTCTTTTATAAATCAAAATCATCGAAGGGCTCGCTAAGCGAGTTCCTTTCATAGGGGCAAAACTGCTAAATAGGTTCTAAATAGAGGCTGCCAAATAGTTTGACTGCAGGGACCGACAGGTTCCGATCATGAATATTCACTGACCATCGTAGCCGACAGGGGACATGTAAACCGAGACTTCTTTGAAGGCCACTAAGTCTATCTCATTCGTTATCTAAAATCAGAGTTTCTTAAAAAAATAAACTCCTATTCTTGAAAAGAAATCGATTGAGTTGTTTTTCTATTTACGCACGTTCCTTACTTCAATGGATTTATGGCAGAATGCATTAGCTATCAAGTCCCCTCTTTTATCATTGGCGCTATCGAAATCTTACGTACGAGATTGTATAAGAGATAAAGAATCGGGAGGACATCGGCAAAAGGAAAGATGCGCTTGCGTAATCTTTTTGATGGGTTTCAAATCCTTGCTCCGTCGATCAAGCCGACTTATGTTCTAATCCCGACGTGACACCCTTTTTCTTTTTAGGTTATCCATTTTGTAAATACAACAATAACATCCCTTAAAACTTTACCAAAATAAGCTGTTTTTTCTTTTACATTACAGGGTGGGGGCGCCAATTTGTGGCCACAATCGCTCTCAATTCATATATAATTGTTTTCCTGGTTGAATCACCTCAAATTTACTGAGTTTTATTGGTGAAAAAAAACTATTTTAATTCAATTTGGTGACAATGACTCATTTCCCCTGATTATTCAGGAATCGACTGTTTTGTAGCAATATTTGATCGTGTTATGTGCGGTGAGCTTTAAACAAGGCATCTTATATGGATATAACTCAAAACTTCAACCAATTATTATACTTTTCAAGATTTGTGTCTAATGTTTGGTTTTTCACTCCTTCCCCAACAAATATTCTATAAATTGATGCGACCAAATGCCAATGCGAAATTATCATCCATGGCATTCCCAAGATTCATTGTAAAAAGATTCTGCATGAGGTATCTCCGGTTTGTAATAATATATTCGGGCAGGTTAAATCTCCTACCACATTCATACATTTTTGATGAGTTTGGCGAGTTTGTTTGCCGGTGGATTAATGGATAAGGATAAGCTGCGAGCTGAAAACATGGAGGAGGAGGGGACGACAAGAAGAGAACATTCATTAATGCCTCGTAAAGTACATATTATACGGATGTTAAGCTCATCGTTAAATAAACGTTTACTCTTTGCAGACAGTAATCTAAATTGCTCTCCTGACGATGTAGTGCATGATTTGTGTTAAAACATGCGAGATAAAGCGTTTACTTCGCGGAAGCCCAAACATTACCAGAATATTAAAAGTGACCTTTTTTGCTGGTTATTGCAATTCATGGAAACAAAATATAGGAGTTATCCCAAGTACCATTGGACTACACAAACACGTGGTATCAATATTCGGTGAGTCTTAAACTCGGATATAGTCATAATTGCAATTTAAGAACATCCAAAGAGCAATCATTTTCAAATATGAGTTTTGCTATTTTATACGTCGATATGGGAATAATATTTAGAAAGCTTTAACGTTCTTTTTTTTTCCGGTGGATCATAAGTTCTAAAAAAGGTAAGGCAAAAGGTCAACGAGACGTCGAGACCGACATTGTATATTGAGCTTTCGGCCTAGTGGGCTCTATAATGGATCGCCGTTTGGTATAAATTACAAACAACAAAGTCCATCACCTATAATTAAGTACATTATTATGACCAATGTTATTGTTCAAATCCTTGTGAAAGATATGTGTGAAGTACTAAAAGGTATTTATTATTGTAACTCCGTGTATCCGCGAAAAAAATGTGAGTGCGAGTGTGTGTGCGTTAGGTGCATGCGTGGGTAGCGATTGGTCGAGAGTGTGCGTGCGTGGGATGAGTGGATGCGTGTGTAGAATATAAATTGCATGTAAATCTGCACAAGCACCCTGGCTTTAAGATTTGGGAAGCGGACAAATAGAGTGGACAAACCAACCGAAAGGATGAATGAATGAATGAATAAGAATGAATGAATGAATGAATGAATGAATGAATAACTTACAGATGTTTGAATTAATGAATGAACGAATAAATAAATGAAAAGTAAGAAAGAATGTATCAATGTAATTAATGAATACAATTATAGAGTTGTATAAAAGTGAGCAGGCTTATATTTGAAGGATTCGGACATAAAAAGCGCCACGCTTTCCACCAAATCACCAATGTCGGGATTATGAAAGGTCAGTATTCATCACTTGAGACACATGACTTAACCCGCTACATACAATGTTGTTTTGGTACATAGCTCAATTATCTCGGTCAAAGTATCAAAGTGAAGCACTCCATTTTGTCAGTTTTGTCCTTATCGCCACTTCAGCTCCATGAGTATCAGGGCCAACTGAAGTTCGTAAATATTTTTATCTGCAATTCCCGGCGGATTCCTTTGGTTACCTGCCCTGCTTTTTACCTCCCCATCAGCACTACTGTGGGTGGGAAAAACGCATATAAAGGCCTATTTTATAGACGAAGATGTGAGCGTGTGGTCAATACTAATTGTATCCCCCCCCCTATCTCTCTCTCTCTCTCTCTCTCGCCCACTTTCTCTATCCCTTTTATATTTCTCTTTTACCCCTTTTCTCTCTCTTTCTCTCCCGCTCTTTTATATTTCTTCCTCCTTATCACATTCTCTGTAAGTCTTTCTCCCCCGTTCTACTGATCTCTGCCTCTTTATCTATCTCGCTCTGTACCTGTCAGTCTCTCTCTCTCTCTCTCGTCTGTCTCCCTCTCTCTCCCCCTCTCTCTCTCTCTCTCTCCCCTCTCTCTCTCTCTCTCTCTACCCCTCTCTCTCTCTCTCTCATATGCCTTTCTTGTTGTCTTCCTGTCCATTCTGTAGCTTTTAATAACGATAATTCACTTTCATTTCCAACAAAACATTAATTATAACAACAAAAATCAATGTAAGTTTACATAGTGCATTTTGCAAATCATAAATATAGTGTATACATTTCTTGTAAATGTATCTCATTTTTTAATGAAAAATTTGTGGGAGTTGATGGATCAACTGAGAAGCAGGGCTTGTATAATGTGGATCCCTCAAATAATGATAATCATAAATGTATGTAATAAGTGTAATAATGTATTCATAAAGCGCATTTTCCATATAGATGCGCTTTACAATGCAATTGTGTAATTGACAGAAGAGGTGAGCTTGATTTATTTATACGCAGAAGGAAACTAAGTATCCGTGTCATGATAGCACTGTCGAGGAACTACTTTTCTCCTTTTCTGCTAAAATGAATTTCTATCTATAGTCATAATTAAAGTGAGGTATCATATATTAGGGATATTCATATAGACAGAACATTTAATAGTTATCTCATTAGAGAAATTTCTTTCAAAATGCACTATCTGCGGATAATTTCAAAAGAATTCTTTATCTACAGAAGATTTTAAAAGACTTATGTCTCAAGATTTGAAAGGGTTCCTCATCTACAGAAGATGTCATTGATCTACAGAAGATGTTAAAAGACTTATGTCTCAAGATTTGAAAGGGTTCCTCATCTACAGAAGATGTCATTGATCTACAGAAGATGTTAAAAGACTTATGTCTCAAGATTTGAAAGGGTTCCTCATCTACAGAAGATGTCATCGATCTACAGAAGATGTTAAAAGACTTATGTCTCAAGATTCGAAAGGGTTTTTCATCTACAGAAGATGTCATTGATCTACAGAAGATGTTAAAAGACTTATGTCTCAAGATTTGAAAGGGTTCCTCATCTACAGAAGATGTCATTGATCTACAGAAGATGTTAAAAGACTTATGTCTCAAGATTTGAAAGGGTTCCTCATCTACAGAAGATGTCATTGATCTACAGAAGATGTTAAAAGACTTATGTCTCAAGATTTGAAAGGGTTCCTCATCTACAGAAGATGTTAAAAGACTTATGTCTCAAGATTCGAAAGGGTTTTTCATCTACAGAAGATGTCATTGATCTACAGAAGATGTTAAAAGACTTATGTCTCAAGATTTGAAAGGGTTCCTCATCTACAGAAGATGTCATTGATCTACAGAAGATGTTAAAAGACTTATGTCTCAAGATTTGAAAGGGTTCCTCATCTACAGAAGATGTCATTGATCTACAGAAGATGTTAAAAGACTTATGTCTCAAGATTTGAAAGGGTTCCTCATCTACAGAAGATGTCATCGATCTACAGAAGATGTTAAAAGACTTATGTCTCAAGATTCGAAAGGGTTTTTCATCTACAGAAGATGTCATTGATCTACAGAAGATGTTAAAAGACTTATGTCTCAAGATTTGAAAGGGTTCCTCATCTACAGAAGATGTCATTGATCTACAGAAGATGTTAAAAGACTTATGTCTCAAGATTTGAAAGGGTTTTCATCTACAGAAGATGTCATCGATCTACAGAAGATGTTAAAAGATTTATGTCTCAAGATTTGAAAGGGTTCCTCATCTACAGAAGATGTCATTGATCTACAGAAGATGTTAAAAGACTTATGTCTCAAGATTTGAAAGGGTTCCTCATCTACAGAAGATGTTAAAAGACTTATGTCTCAAGATTTGAAAGGGTTTTCATCTACAGAAGATGTCATCGATCTACAGAAGATGTTAAAAGACTTATGTATCAAGATTGGATAGGGTTTTTTTTATCCACAGAAGATGTTAAAGAAGTCATTGATCTCTCTCTCTCTCTAAGTGCCAAATCGTTTGAGTTTGGCGATCATGCTGTTCCACAACCCTCGGCTCCTAGCCTTCTGTATTAGTACCACTCCCAGTTCTTTCACTCCTCTCTCTTCCAACAATTTCTGCAGACTGTCCATCAAAAGCATCCTCCTTCTTCCCCTACTCCTTCTTCCCACAATTTTCCCTGTCAAAGCAAGATTCTCTAGGCCTTCTTGACGTGTAATGTAACACATGAACTTCAACTGCCTAATAAACATCTCGCGTATCAATTTCCTTTGCACTCCAGCTCGTATAAGAACTTCCTCATTACTAACTTTGTCAGTCCTGGGAACTTTCATCATTCTTCTTAAAAACCACATTTCACAACATTTCAAACGCTTTTTAGTATGTTTCAAGTCCATGTTTCACTACCATACATAAGTACTGGGTAGATGTAACAATTCAATACTCTTATTCTGGTCCTCATACTCATTGTTCGATTTGTCAGAATTCTACCTTAATTTGAAAATGCAGATTTAGCATGAGCTATACTTCTCTTGATCTCTGTCTCACTTCTGGCATCCTCGGTGATCATGCTGCCGAGGTAGTTAAATGAGGAGACTTGTTTAATAATCTGTTCTTTCAGTTTCAAGTTACATTCAAGATACCACCAGGCACTTTGTCTTGGTATAGTTGATCTCTAGTCACATTCTCTCACTTTCTTTTACAACTACATTCAGGAGTCTACAAAAGATGTTAAAAGACTTATGTCTCAAGATTTTAAAAGATTTTTCATCTACAGAAGATGTTAAAGAATTCATCGATCTACAGAAGATGTTAAAAGACTTATGTATCAAGATTTAAAAGGATTTTTCATCTACAAAAGATGTTAAAGACTTATGTATCAAGATTTAAAAGGTTTTTCATCTACAGACGATGTTAAAGAAGTCATCGATCTACAGAAGATGTTAAAAGACTTTTATATCAAGATTTGAAAGAGTTTTTCATCTACAGAAGATGTTAAAGAAATCATCGATCTACAGAAGATGTTAAAGAATAAAGAAATCATCGATCTACAGAAGATGTTAAAAGACTTATGTATCAAGATTTTAAAGGGTTTTTTCATCTACAGAAGATGTTAAAGAAATCATCGATCTACAGAAGATGTTAAAGAATAAAGAAATCATCGATCTACAGAAGATGTTAAAAGACTTATGTATCAAGATTTAAAATGTGTTTTTCATCAACAGCAGATGTTAAAGAAATCATCGATCTACAGAAGATGTTAAAGAATAAAGAAATCATCGTTCTACAGAAGATGTTAAAAGACTTATGTCTCAAGATTTTAAATGTGTTTTTCATTAACAGAAGATGTTAAAGAAATCATCGATCTACAGAAGATGTTAAAGAATAAAGAAATCATCGATCTACAGAAGATGTTAAAAGACTTATGTCTCAAGATTTGAAAGTTTTTTATCTACAGAAGATAGTAAAGAAGTCATCGATCTACAGAAGATGTTAAAGAATGTCCTTACGAAAGATGCTATACAAATCTTAAGTAGATGTTAAAAGAGTTCTTTATATACAGAAGATAGTAAATGATGTCCTAATAAAAATAATTAAACTAGTTCTTCATGTACATAACATGGCAACTCAGTTCTATATCCACTAAAAATCCTAATTAGGTTTTATTTCCAAAAGACGACAAAAGCACTCTCTATCTTCACATCAGATAGTTCCTTTTTGTGTGGAAAATTTCAGGGTAATTCTTGGTCTACGAAATATGGAATGATGTGGAATGATGCAATGAATATACGCAATATGATTCTTCCTCTGCGGTAACCGTAAACTATGTGGTTCCCTCAAGTGCGACGATAAAAAAGAACTGTACAATCAAAGCATACACAAGGGCGACTTCATAATCAGTTTTGTCCTCATTTTAAGATACTATTTGCTTTACTCGTGCTTTTATCTAGGTCTTGTATCATTTTCGACCACTTTAGACAATAACATCTCCTCCACATCGTCAAGATCATTGTTGATCTAGCTAAAATAATCTTCGTATCTAGTCGCATTTTCTCTTACCGCAATGTACTCTCAAATCTAGACCGCAGAGCTAAGGAGTGAAAATGTTTTTATATTTATGGAAAGGTTAGAGCCCCTCATGAAACCTAAGTAATTGACTACAACATTCCCCATTAAAATCGGATTCCGAAAGAATAAGAATTAGAGGAAAAACCGCCGTTAAAATTAACATTGAAGCCTGACTTAAGTGTGGTGAATCTAACCACAAAAACACATCCATCTTCACCGGTCAAGGCAAGTGGCAATGCACGTCACCAGACATTAAGAGGCACCGGCATCAATGTGGGGGGGGGGGGGGGGGGGGAGGCGATCTTCGTCGATGAATGAAATGTGAATTCACCATGTCAGTGATTAAGGAGATGTGAGATGGTCATATTTATAATTTACTTTTCAAGTCCCCGTTTACCATGTGTTTTCACACTTTTTTTTACTTCGTTTATTTCTTTTCTTTGTGGTAATTGATAGGGGGCACGTGCTCCCTATCATACTTCTGGTACGCCTTTAGTCATAACCATCACAAACGATTTTTAGAAAATGAAACGGAGAAGGAAATATAAGGAACACACAATTTCTGAGGAACTGAGCACGTGTAGCTTTAATTTATGCCATCTGTGGTTCTGTGAAATTTATATGGATGTTCCGAATAATGTTTCCGCTGTTTCGGGCTAGTCATCGGATGAAGACAGCTCGTTGAATTTAACGCCTGTTTTCATTTCAATATTCTCTATATCAAACATGTAAGAAACCCGTCCCTAAGCGATGTTTCCGACGGTATACCCGGATACACCGTGTTCATTTTCTTTTTCTGACATATAAAGTCCTTATCAAACAAACGGACAAAGAAAATTACAGGAAGGACACCTATCAGGTAGACTGCTGTTTGTCAAATATGTCAATGCAGGCTGGCAAATCTGGACAAAATAGGACAGAAGAATCACAAAAGAAATAGTATACGTGCGAGGAAATATTGCTTAGAACAAGATAGACAACGTCTTTGTAGTTTTCTATTAATTGAAGGAATCAGTTAATTGTTGGCCATATCATTATTAGTGGAGTTATCATTTGGAGATTTATAAAATATCACAAAGTATATACAAATCCAAGACATGTGCTTGAAAATTTATGTCACATGACAAAAATCTTAAACAGAATAATTGTTTATGACATTGCAATTGATTGAAAATCGAAGTTTTAGAATCATTTTCCTCTAAAATATTCCTATAAAATACACCATATCAAAGGAAATGCATTTTGTAAACATAATTTTGGTTATCTGAATTGATGATTACCCGGTGATAATACACCAGAAGTCTACATTGACATATTCTGATAAATGAATGTTTTGCTATTAATTGCTTTAAAAACAAATTATTCGGTTGAAAAGCCCGCACACCATCAACGATATTATTACTCAATTCATTTTTTTGAAACGCGAATTTTGTTAGTCACTTTGGTTATGAAACAATTCATATTTTTAGAGTATTTCCTTAACTATTAACACAAAAAAGTGGGTAAGGAGAAGTGAAAACGGTGAAATTGTGAATAATTATCAAAAATTTGAGAAATCTGAGATCAAGAGTATGGTATTTAAAGTACACCGCTTCCTGGTTAATAATTTAGTTCCTTTTTTAAATAAATTTTTCCTTCTATATGCACACAATATTCAGGTCTTTTGAAATGGTGATCAGGTTCCATCACGTTTACAAAACGATAATAGATTCTAGAAACTTTCATTACATACACCACTTGTTGTAGATTACATGTATTTTAGCAGATGTATTAGAATTAAATTGCTCTAAACAATTTAGATGGGCCGTGCATTTACTGTTCATGATAACAATTTTACGTACAAGAAAATGTAAATGTGTTTACAGTGTAACCAGAATGATCGTATACATTAAGTAGAGACTGTCGAGTGTTTCTCTATCCCCTCTCTCCCTCTCTCTCTCTTTCTCTCTCTCTCTCTTTCTCTCTCTTTCTTTCTCTCTCTCCTGCTTTCCCATCTCTCTTTCTTTTTTAACTCAAATTTTTAAATTGAAATATTGTATAAGATTAATGGTATATTATATACACGCTCTTCATAATTATGTAGATTGTAGTGTGACATCTTGAAATGTATACTTGCTTTTTTCCAGCAATTTACTCATGTGCAATTCAGTTACTTTTTACTGTGATATCTCTTGAAATGTATAATTGTCTTCACCATCAATTTTTTATTCATGCACAATTCAGTTACTTGTAACTGCGATACATGGAAATAAACCAATAAATACCATTTATCTATCTATCTATCTATTTATTTCAAACGTTGTGTGTTATTGCCTCCTTCGGAAGAGACAAGACATTAGTACACTCAAGGTCATCGCACAACTTATACGACCCGATTATGGCTGGATTTTGAAAGCACTTAGAATTCGATTTGATATGGAATTTCTATGAGAAAAAGATCTGATTGGAATTTTGAATGATCATATTAATACTGATATCTAGATTACTTGATATGTTGATCATTCGCGTCAGAGAAAAGCCCGAATCGGCTAAAAGTCGGTGGCTGAATAATGGCAGCCGATTAAAGTCTTCACCATCCAGACGAGACAGAATTCCCTGCAATAATTGCGTTTTTTTTCATCCGTAAAGTCCTCTGTACCGATGTTTTCCGGTCTAATGTCCCTTGTCCCGTTGCTCACATCCTGATATCCCCGATCCGATGTTTTCCGTCTTTGCGTTCCCTGTCCTGGCGCTTTCGATTCGTACATTTTTTGTCCCGATGTTTTCCATTCTTGTATCCCCCGTCCTGATGTTTTTCATTCTTAAATTCCCTTTTAAGATGTTTTCCATCCTCATATCCCCCATCCCGATGTTTTTCATTTATATATTCTCCGTACAATGTTTTCCATTCATATATTCACCGTACGGTGTTTTCCATCCTTGTATTTCCGTTCCTGAAGTTTCAATTATTATTTCCCCCGTCTTGATGTTATCATCCTTATATCTCCCTCCCGATGTTTTACATCAATATATTCCCCTTACGGTGTTTTCCATTCTTGTATTCCCTCGTCTTAATGTTTCCTTTATCACATTCCCTGCCCCAATGTTATACATTCTTGTGTTCCCTCATAGGATGTTTACCGTCCTTATATTCACTCGTCCTGATGTTTCCATTCTTATTCCAGTCCCGATTCTTTCTATCCACATATTCCACCATCCCGATATTTCCAGTTCTATCTCATTCCAATGTTTCCCATCGGAATGTTCCACTGTCACTATGTTTCCCATCCTTATCTCCTCTCGTCCCGATGTTTTCCAATTTACTTTTTCCCGGTCCCCATGTATTGCTAGCTTTCATAAAATGTAATTTGATGTAATATTACTCATGTAGATCTACAACGAAAATAGTTACTATAGACAGCTATTACGAGTTATCCCTTGATGGATATGAATCTGTAACATTGCAATAGAAAAGACAAAGCTCTTAGTTTTCCGCAGCTTTAACCCCGAAAACAGTGGGAATCTCTTATTACAAAAACCCAATGATTGTTTACAAGCAATAGTCAAATTAATTTTGCCTGCACTTTCGCCTATTGAAAAGTACTGTTGTTGAAACGTAAACTAGATATCAGAATTACAAACCCGCTGTTGTTATTCAGCCAGATGCCATACTATTGACAAAATGCATTCTCTATTTTGAGCGAATGTGCCGACATATTAAATAATACAGACAGTAATATATTGCAATGAGAATAACAATCAATCTTACCTGGAGCAGAGGGCAAAACACCTTGGAGAGCCAGTAAGGAATCAAATGAACTATGCTTAAGACAGGGTAACTTCACATAGCATCAATCAAAGTTTCAGGCAGAGGTATGTTCTATAGGATCGGATATTTACGTCTTTTCTTTATTATCTTCCGATGCAACGATTCATCAAAATAAAGACAAGAAGTGCTCCTTTTTTCATCAAAACAATCCAAGATTATGCCTTGTTTTTTTTTATAAAGATGCCCATCAACACTTTGCACGCTTCAAGGGAGGGTAAGAATGCAGGCGACATGCCGTAAGAAAAAGACTTTCCCGCGCCAAAATATCCGTCGCTTTCTGACTATCAAAAAATTACATCGCGTGTTGATTTCACGTGGGCGTACGCTTTCGCCTCTGATTGGCTCAAGTACGAGCCAATCACGCATGTCTCTTTCACAAATAGGTATATAAGAACTACATGGTTATTTGTTTGTACTTAGGCCTGTGCATTTATTGTTGTTGTTTTTTAAATATATTTATGATCCGCCCAACCATTTTATATTTTTATATAATTTTTTCCCGTTGGCTTCACTCATTGACGTCAGCAACCTGGTAAAGTAAAAATAACATCAACATGATCACGGTGATTCGTAAAACCGAACGATCACCTTCGCTCTCCCAAGATAACGCGTTTTTACTTTGGGGAAATCGGAGCAAAACTTTGGTTATAATTAACCTTGCGATGTCAGTGTGTGTCTTAATATTCACATACAAATCCAGTAAACAAATTGGCGTGAAAATCTCGTCAATATTAAGAGAATGACCTGAAGTGAAGTACGTTCCTAAACCACTTGACATTTACGTGATTGTGTTAATAAGTTTCTTGCACTAGGTCACGTATACTAAATCATGCAATTGCCACTGTAATAATAAAGTGATTACCCCTACCTTGAAGGGTTTGCAAACCTAATACTCCCTTTTTGTTAGGTTATGAAATTACATCTTCATACACGACATGATCACATTCTTTTAGTTATAGGATCGCGTCACGGAAACACGTGAAGCGTTAGTGATAGTTTTAGTCAAAATATCTGCGTGAAATTCACGTGAATATTAAGAGGCAGACTTGAAATTTACGTCGGAGAAGAAATATGTTGTAACCCGCTTTCATCTCAAAAATTACGCAAACGTAACACAAAAATGAAGCAAATAATGACGTTCTCATCCCGTTCCTGAACATCGTGTTTTGGAACCTTCATAATTTTCGAATAACCTGTGAAACCAATCAATAAAGGTGCTTAAAAGACCAAAAATTACTTATTTATCACCACCATCAGTTAACGGATAAAAAAACTCGTTGCTTGGTCGAGTGGTTATTTGGTCATAAACACTCGATTACGGAGGTAAATGGAATCACGTTACTCCAATCGCGTGATAAATTGGTGGTTTTAATGTGAGACGAAAACATGAACAGGACTACACTTTTTTTTAAACGAAGGCACGTGTCGATAAAGTTTAAATTTAATGCAAAAGACACCATACTTTAAAATCACTTAAAATACACTCCCAAAAGAGGTTATTTTGTAGTGTTGTGTAGTATTGGGCAGTCATGTACTTCTACCAAACACGACCAAAAACAACTCAGTAAATGCTAATAATTTTGCATCTATCCAACAAGGCTACTGCAATCATGCTTGGGTAGTCACAACAATTACTCTATAAATAATACAGATACATAAGTGTCTGGGGATGGGAACTATTGCTTTTCCTTTAGAGTTGTTTATCGTAACGTTCGGTATCCTATACACCAGTGTATATATCCATACATCGTCGATCCTCTCATGAATAAACCGCATCTACGTCGAGATGGATTACTTCTCGAAGTGGATGAAGTTTTCTAATGGAAATCTAGAATAATACTTTCTCTTGGATTCTGATTTCCTTTCCTCCATCCCATCTATCTTTTTTTCAACACAGGGATCGCTGAACTCTTCAGAGTCATCAGTTATTCACAGGTGTCCACTTCAGTTCCTTTCTTAAGGATAAAGTACTGGTCATGCGATTAAATTGTGAAAGAATCTCTCTGGAAGCGATCGGGAAAGGTTGATTATACTATATTATATACATTCGAACCTGTCTCAGTGTCCACCTCTCTATAAAGGCCGCCTATCTATATAGTGGTTCAACATTGTCACTTTCTCAAACAAAACCAGAATACATAACCCGAACAAAAGAAAGGTTTGTACCATATTCGAAAGTTATATTATACTCTAAAGAAATGTAATACCCGTGTGCGAATCAGATTTTTGAATATTTCAAAGTATTTTAAGGAAGCATTATTCAATGAACCTAACGCCATGCGCTTCTGCCGAAATGCCCTTGTTTTTTCTACCCAACCTGCCCCGCCGAATCGATTTCAGCATACACCACTGCATACATCTATCAATTTCAAGGTACTATTGGATACTTTAAACAATCTTTTCCTGCCGTTGGTTTGTGTATAAACCTGTTCCAAGAGACTGAGAGGGGAAACTTTTTAAAAGTAACAAGCAGTATTAAAGTAAAGTTACATCGTTGTTTAGAGCCAAAAGAACTTTTTAACACAGAGGTAATGTCCTTCTGGCTCCAAATAGAAGGTTCACCAAATAAACGAATGTTTCATTTCTTTAAAATTATCCCCATTTGTTGGATGCGCATGGCATAAACAATTCCATTATTTAATAGTGTCGAGAAATGTTTGTTTCATTGATGTCTAGCTTATCATGGTAGTGAAGCAGTCATACTTACAATAACTACTGTAATATTGTCTAGAAGGTTTGTTTCATTGAATATGCCTAGCTTCTCATGATGGTGAACTAGTGATACTTACAGTGACGACTTTTTAGCAGGGATTCAAAAGTATTGATATTTTATTCATGTTGAGAAGTCACACCACGCAAGATCCACAAAGATTATGTGCTTTGCGTTACCAAGCCTCCCGAGAGCATCTTTATGTATACATTGTATCTTGAAGGGCACTTGGGGAAAGGAAAACTGCACGTCGCCATCAAGTAACGTTTTTTCCTCTTCGGCTAAGCTTTTACGGTATGTAGATTGAATTAATGATAGCTGACATAAATAATAATGCAAAGTTACTCTGTTGATTTTTACTTCGCGAGGATGCGAGTGTTAAAAAATGGAAATATAAACATGAAAAAGGATTTCAGCGATTGCTGCAGGCTTATCGTATATTTAAGTTCAGTTCAGTTCGTTTATTCTTTTCATTTTCATAAAAAAACACAGCAAAAGCAAGCAAACATACAAGTATATATACATACTACGGCAGAGAATGTTCAGTTTATATGATAACTTCAAATGAAATAGGATAACAAAGGAAAGGCCCATGGTGGCCTCGTTTAAAAAAGGTTCCCTGAATATCATAATTTATATTACTGAGTATATATTAGTTAAAGATATCACAAAAGACAGCGATAAACACAATATAAAGACAAACCATTACAAAAACATGTGTAAAATAATGTAAAATTGGAGGGGGTAAAAAGGTTTGGAAGGTAAATTCAACGGTACTCAGAATACAAGGTCAGTTTCATTTGTTTTGTAATCATTGACCTGTTTTTATATAAACGTATGACATATGGTAAAGTGTTCCATATGTTTTGTAAAGTATTTCTTACAGATTGTTTAAAGAATGAACTTTTCACTTTCCATAAATGAAACATATAAGAATGAATTTTGGTTATTGATCGAGAATATGGATGATGTTCTATTTGGAAGTATATTTAAAACAAAATGAAAACCTGTTTGTGCAGTAAGGTATTTGAATAATTAAATCAAAAACATTTAGGATTTTCAAACTAAGAAATAAAGGAGCAGAATGGGCATAATAATCACTACCTATACAAATACGTAGAACCTTCTTTTGTAACTTAAAAAGGGTATTAATTTTTTCGTGACACGAATTTTCCAAAATTAGGTAAGAAAAGTGAGTTGTACAAAGTAAATAAAATGGGAAATGGTACAATACATTGTGATACCTTGTTTATAACATTCTCGATGTTGGAATCTACGGATACTCCAAGAAAATTTACAACATTTTATTTTGATATAAGTGTAGTATCAAGTACTTATCTAGTACATTGGACGCATTTTTACTTTTATTGTGAAATATACAAAATTTTGTTATAGAAAGTTTAAAATGAATTTTTAGCTTTGAACCAAGGTGATACCTTGTCTAATTCTTTGTTTACCTTTTTTTTATAAAGTTTATTTTTCTTTTGAATACACCGTATCAAACTTTGTTTAACCAAGGCTTTCTTATTTTCAATCGTTTAGATTTATTTGGTATGAATCATCATTTTGTATGATGAAATTGATATATCTGATATTATTAAGTAATACTCTATCTGATATTATTATAAGTAATATCATTAAGTGATATTATTGTAAAATTCTATCTTTGCGCATGATATTGGCATTATTAAGTCGCTTCCAGTGATTTAAGGAAGTAGGATAAATATAGAATATCATTCGGATATGTCTACCTGTATATGAGGGAAGATAATTACTCTATAAAGAGGGTGTGCGAGGGGGTCGCATATAGGGCCCGCGGAAGGAGGATTCGGAGGGTTCAATGAACCCTTATCTTTAACTAATGGATGAATGGACTAATCATTGTCCATGACATTTTTGTGCACTTCGAATTATCATGGGGGTAAACAAATCTTTTGTGTATCTACTAATGAAAAACGGAGGGCATTCTGGCAAATGATAGGAGCAGTTAGCCCGGCCGCCCCTTCCTTATTTGTTATGTGTAGAAAATGTGTTATTCAGTGGCAGACACTTCAAGTTTTGTTTGTATTACAACCAAGTGAGTCAAAGATACGTAACTTTGTGATTTTTCTTTGTTATTTTTACTTTATCAAATATAGTAGCCTATGGAGGGCTAAACATTTTTTTTTTAATTGAAAGAGCCACTGCCTTTCTTCACATCCGCCTAGAGTAGTAGGCTGGCGTTATACCTTCTCTTCCTTTTCCTACGTTGATATGTATGATAAGAATCTAACTGGGTCAAAAGGCAATCACCACGATGTAGTTAAGTACTCTATTTACATTCAAAACACAGTTTTCATTGATGGGCTGATAACACAAGCCCAGCTTGTCTGGTTAAATTATACGGAAATAAATGAGGCATGGTAATAAGACGATAATAAAGAAGGAAATTCATTTTTTCTGGATAATGAGGATAAAAATAGTCTTTATCTCATTTCGAGAATTGGGAAAGACCGTTGATGGTTTTTAAATATATATTCCCTGTCGCTGCTCTGATTACAAATTACTATCATGCCCTAATTTTCTTCATTCTAAAGGTGAATATTTGGTGTATGCAATGGTTATCAATGATAATATAGCACGTCTGTTCTAAATCCTGAAGGCTGTTTAAAAAAGTCCAATCTATTCTATACATATTCATCTAATAATGCTGTGATATCTTCATTCGAGGTTTTCCGAGTATAAGATTGAAATTTTTTCTTATGTCTTTCATGTATTTCATTCAGCAAAAACATAAATTGCTGTACATTCTGCAGGTTGCAAAATTAATTAACACGATCGCATTTATTTCCGAAAAAATCAACTCCTTTCAATACCCCATTATACATCCCATATAGAACTTAATATGTTCGGATTACGTCGTAAGTGACGCACGTGGCTTTCGAAATCGCCTTAAATTGATTTTGTTTTCTTTTTTTGGAAAGTAGTTTCGATCGTGTTTATTCAACATAACCCAAGCTGATTAACGATTCAAGATACATTTTTCAATCCACACTAGCTCCCCGTGAAAGTTATATTTTCAATAGACTGTGCGAAGGAGGATGCCTTGATATTAACGGGGGAGAAAAATATGATAGAATCTATGAATAAATTACATGTCATTTGTCTTCTTTTTTTTCCTGCTAAAAGGGCATAACGTTGCAGTTATATTCAGACATAAAAAAGTTAATAGACAGAAATATAGATAGCCAAAGCCAAATAAGAAAATGGAAAGATGGGAATTTGATAGTCAGAAATATGACATGGCCTTGCATGAAATATTGATATAGATAACTTAAGTGCACTGGCGGATTTAGAGGCATGAAAAACTGGCACGTGCCTCCCTCTTATCTAAATCAATGTTGTATACCTTGAGTACACAATATGTACCCCCCCCCCCCTTTTTTAATCTTATTACTTGACTTTTTTCCTTTATTTTTTTATCGTCATGTCCTTTTTTAATTGTGCCACCCTTTTACAAGTCCACCCCTCTATGTAATGCACTTCTCTCTTTCTCTCCTGCCCCACCCCCTCCATTTTTTCTCTCTCTCTCTTTCTCTTTCTCTCCCTGTCTATCCCATCGAGTATATCATATATTTATTTATCGCGTGATGAATATTCATACGCTCTTGTTTTCTGTACCGTTGTATTTTTGTAAAGTTGTTCCAAACATATTCATATAGGTAAGAACGCCAGCAGTATATCACTTTAGAAGCTTAGGAATAAGACGAAGGATTGGAATGTTTAGAATTTAATACTCTATGCAGGCATCATGGAGATGGGGGGGGGGGGGCACTGGTATCACTCAGAGTATGATGCTAATAAATTATGATCAGGGGAAGGATGTAGAAAGCGGTCCTAACGTCTTCTGTTCTTGTCGTTTTACCTTTTTTCCATTTTCATTTTTTGTTTCTCTTCAAAATGCGCTGCAGAAGTACACCTTACTATTGCCTAGATAACATTCAGCCTGCGATTAGTCTACGGAGTCCGTATCCTGCCCGTATCCCCTTTTTCCGTGCGGAGGCAAGAGGCTGCCAGGAGATTTTCGTACGGATTCACGGGCTTCGCGGCCTCTAGGATTTTGTTTCGCGGGAAGTTATACAAATTTGAAAAAAAATCGTAAGCCCGTAGCCCGTAGACATGTCGTAGGTGGCATTGCACAATCCCTGCAAGGGCATCGCGCTGAGGCCTCGCGTTGCCCGTGCAGATATACTGGGGACTCGGACGCTCAAAAACGGCAGGCCCGCTGCATGGTCACCGCGCCTTCTGCGCGGAAGCTGCGCAGGCTCCGTACGATTTCCGTGCGGAGGCTGCGGCGACTGCAATGCTACTGCACTGATTCCGTACAATCTCCAAGCAGCCTCTGTACGGATTTGCCCCGTCCTGCTCCCGAGGGCCAATACAAGAAATGGCACGATGCTCGTAGATAATGTAAACACAAACATCGTAGCCCGTAGCCTCCTGCGATGCCATCAAAATCGCACGAAAAATCGTAGACCAATTTATCGTACGGCGCCCGGGGCAAATGTAATATAGGCATCAGTTGTATATAAATCCCCCAACGGCAATGATACCCGCGTTAAATAGTGAAAAGTATGAACACGTCAGTAGTGAAAAGTATGAAGAAGTCAGTCAAATCTAGTCATACTCTTCGTCATCATCACATCATCATCCTCCTAGTCGTTCAATATTAATATATTTATCAGAAGCTGTTTAAATACTCTAGACCAATTAATAAAAAAACATTTTCTAGAAGATTCAGTGAACATTGTCTTATAACAACTCAAAAAGCGCCTCTTGTATTCATTGCCGAATACGTTCAATTTTGAAGCATCCCATATAATCAAGTGGCTATTTTCGGCAGCAACAATTACATCATTCTCCCAATAATAAACTAAGATTTTCACGAATCTTTACGTTTACTTTTCTCTCTCTCTTCCTTCTTGAATTTATCTCGTTCGGTTCAGTTTAGGTAATACATGAGAGAATGTTTGAAACTGATTTCGATCGGGGATCGTTAAAAGATTTAAAAAGCACTCTTGAGATGAGATGAGTTTCTTTTGACGAAAGCTTCTGATAGTTTGCCTCCTATACCTTAAAGATCCTGTCGGAAGTGAAAATGAAATAGATGAATTATTTATCGATGGAAAGTTTATATAAGCCATATATTTTACTGATATCAATTATATGTTATTTTAGTGTATGTCAGAGGATAACAGCTCTCTGAAAACTCGAAATATAAAGCGTTGGAAATCGGAAGTTGTCGCGCTAAAAACTATAGCTATATGGACATCATCTTATGTGGAACGCGCATATTCACAATGACTTTGCATTAATGAAGCATGGCTTAAATCGCCTCAGCTATGTAACTGCGGCAAATTTGACCCCTGTTAACCTGTAATTTAGATGGGTGCGGAATATGATGTTCTTATTTACTTTTGTGCAATACTAAATGGGAAATACTTGTTATTCCTGTATATTTGTATTCTACGTTAATTCAGCTTTCCATTGATACGAAGTTTTATTTTCATCGGATATGGGGCCTTTAAAGATAGAAATAAACCGTAAAACGAGTATTTGGATTGGTTCACTTTGGTTCAAGTATTGATGTCTGACTCTCATCTATTAAACTCGCTTCACTTGCGATACCTTTCATCTATTCTCTTGTGGATTTTTTGTTAAGATTTCGTAAGCCAGCGTCATTTATTCACATTTCCCCTACAATAGAGCCTCCCACGGGTTCGTCTTTTTTTTTAAATTCACAGCTGGACAAAATAATATCGCTATTAGCATTCGATGATGACACAAAAATTGCGAATAAGCTGACTTTTATCGAGACCGACAACGATACGGGAAGAGATCCATTCATTGAGGTTTTAAGAATTTAGGACGTATATGGGTTTTTATTTCCATTCATTAAAAGGATTTAAAATGCTTTCGGTTTCTTTTGAAGGCAGTTTCGGCACTTGCCGGTAAATGATCACAAGAATGCGAGAATAATATCATAGTAAGCTAGATCCTCGAAGGATTGTATTGTAGCAATTCCAGGGAAGAAATACAACTTTCATGGTGCAATCTTTATTCTCCCTTTTCAACTTAATTACATTCTCGCTTTTTTTTCTCCTCTTCCGCTTGCTATGTCTTTATTCTTTTCACAATGAGTGGAATATTTGTTTCTCTATATAAATCATTACTTGTTGACATTCCAGAGAGGCTTTCATTTGTTATTTGCAGATCAATATTAAGTTTGTTGTCCGTTTTTCAACATCTCATTTCTAAAACATGCTGCTTTAATTG
Source organism: Strongylocentrotus droebachiensis (assembly GCA_035222895.1). NCBI lineage: Eukaryota > Metazoa > Echinodermata > Echinoidea > Camarodonta > Strongylocentrotidae > Strongylocentrotus > Strongylocentrotus droebachiensis. The sequence continues at coordinate 1,614,633 of JAVYIG010000005.1, forward strand.
AACTTAAAAAGACTGGACATACAACTTGTTGATACATTTCATTGTTGTATGTATGTTCTATATAATAGAAAGGAAGAATAGTTCTATCTTAAATTACATACAAATAATACCCTTTTATGTTGGAAAGTTTTGCCGTTCTGACCATTCGGAGTAATGTCTTCGTATAGATGAGCGAGTGTTGATCATGACCAACAATTTCCATTTTCGGTTTAACTTAATAAAATTCGGAGTGGACTTTAAAAGATTATTATTATTATTATTATTATTATTATATTGCTCCCCTTTTTATTTCATGGTGTAACCCCTATGAACCCCTATGAAATACAGCTGTGCTGACTAGGGTGTTCCGCCCGTATGTGGAAATAAATAAATAAATATTTAAAAAAAATATTCACCAATGCACTTAGTGGCGTATCCATACATTGATAAACAAGATGGCAGAATTCTTCACACAGGGGCTCAGTCAGAGATTTGTAAGTCCAAAATTCTCTGACAAGCCATAACAACAAAAATGTTTTTCATATTTTATCGAAGAGTTACAGGTGTCAAATCTTTAAAAAAATCTTTATAAGGGTTGTCATTTATTATTGTTTCTCTGGAAGGGGATGGGGGATGTAAAATTGTGTATATCGCCGCTCTTTGATGAATATCCCGCATAACATTAACACTCCGTTTCCAAATTGTCGAAGAATTGCAAATAGGGAGGAGAGAAGGGAGTTTTCACCGGCTTCATAAGCCCCTCGCTGGGTACATGCACCTCTGACCGGGTCATGTTTTAAAGACTGCAACCAATAAAACTGTTTAAACTTCCGAGGTTACAATCACTACAATCGCTACAACCGCTCCCAAACCCACTACTGAAATTTGTCAATACCGCCGAGTCTCCTGTTGATGGGGGGGGGGGGGGGGGGGGTGGGGGTGTTAAGCTGGCACCCCCATTTAAAAGAAATAATAATAATAATTTCCTAACTATTGTCTGTCCTAGTGAGAGTGTAAATCCGATTTATGCCTTTGTCATCACATTTCTAGAGCTTTCGACGCCTCTGACCAGTACATAAAAAATTACAATGAATGCTACAAAATATTTATTAGGTAAGATGCAAAACATCGCATGTTGACGACTAGATGATGTTTAAATCCCAGACCTACATTAAATGTCCTCCCACTTTCTATCCTATACCATTTTTCCAGGTATTTTCCAAGCCCGTCTACAGTTTACTAGTCGACATTACGGTTTCCTTGGCGCGGTTCAATTATTTAGAAGGCATTGGTGGCATGTAGGTGGGCTGCAGGCCTTATGAAGTGACTAACAAGCAAGAGAACAAGGTTATTTGATGATGCCTTCCCTTTTTCCTTTGTCTCTCTTTGTCTCTGTTTTCCCTTTCATTTTAACCTTTCGGAAGAGGACATGAGCCTTCATGCCCCCATTAGCAACTCCATTGGGAATTATCATGCTTATATAATTTCCGTGGTATTTTTTTCCTTTTGTTTTGTCTTTGATTTTCTTTATTGTCTTGTCTTGTCTTGTCTCGATCGTCTCGTCTCGTTTTGTCTTGTTTTGTGTTTTGGAGTTTGATTTGTTTTGTTGTTGTTTTTGTTTTGTTTTGATGTGATGCGAGGGCTACTCGAGATCGTGGTCAAGAATATTGTGGGATATGGGGGGAAAATCTTTGGAATTCGCGAAAAGCTAAGATCACTAGGAAGCGTAAGGAGGACCGTTTGGCGCGATGTGTCCCGTACGACATATCGATGACTCTCAGTCTCATCTGTTTAATTCATCCAATGGTGTAAATCTTTCATTAAGACCATTAAAGTAAAGGTTGTTTCCTGTTTTCCCTAAGATTATTCAATTGTTATATTTAGATTAATTTCATTTATTTTTGGATGACGTAGATGTGGGAAAAGGATATGTCGTATTATACGGGGCACACTGTACGGAATCACATCTATTCAAGAGCCACTTGGTCTCGTATCCAGCTCGTTTATTATTTTTTTAATCTTCAGTTCGTCTAATCGTTTGGACCAAACACCGCTTTGTATGGGTTTTTTTTAAATTATAATTTGATCAATAACAAATTGGCTATACTTCCATGTAATGCATTGCATATTCGTTCCAATATATCGGTCCCTGTAGCGGTGATTGCCAGCATTCTTTATGAGACCAATATTTAAATCAAGTGAACAATAGACACAATGAGCATTAGGAAAACTGGAAATTAGACTAAACCGATAGTAAACTCTAAGCAATTATTAGACGAACTGACACAATTTAAATGACCATTGGACTCTATTTAGAGTACTGAACAAATTGTACGTGGACAAAATTAAATGTGAAAAATGAATTTTACTGGCAGAATGTTCTGAAATAAAATTGATTTGATGACATGGGGTTGGATGAATTTTTAAATGGACCAAAATAATGGCAACTCAGTGATGAATCCTCTACCTGGATTCGCCTGTATTCATTATTTTCTTGTTTCTCGGGTGTGAAAAAGCAGTGGCGTAGCCACATGGGTGTGTATGCCCTCCCCTCATCCCCCCCCCCAATCGAATGACAAAAAAACACAGAGAAACCCCTTCCCACACCCTTTACCGATTGACTCATTTCTTCAAATTTCCCCCACCCAGTGAGAACGGTGGCACCCCATCCCATTACAAAAAAGCCCCCTCCCCGTCCCTCCAACGTCTGTCACTGTGAAAAGGTACAGTATCATGCCATGATTATGATTGCCTGGGCGTATCCGCAATGCGATTATTATATTAGGAGCGATTAGGATAAATCCATACTCGGGAAACATATGCACTTATATATGGTTCCATATAAATAAACTGTATACACTTGTTACTTGCAGGTTTCAATAATTGTATGGAAATTATTTATTTGCCCGGAATTGCAAATGAGCACTTCGTACTACCTGTATATGGAGACATTTGACGTTTTAAAGCTTCAAATGTAATGTCGAAAGGATCAGTATGACTTAGAAGGGAAATAGGATTTCACAGCTGCAAATTGATTACTTTCTTCTAATCGTGAATAATGTAGCGTTCTTTACGTTTGACAAGAACAGCTCTTAGAATAACGAACATTATGCGGATTTAGAGGCACAACGCCCCCACCATGGCATGAATTACCCCCCCCCCCCCTCAAAAAAAAAGAAATGTTTTTGGTCCCCTTCAAATCATCGCTGTCACCACGAAATGGCGAATAGGCAAAAATCGTTGATGTTCACGTCTCATAGATCTTCTTCGGGCAGTGGAGAACAATTTTCACAAACAGACACTTTTGTTTGAGAGTTAATCTTGACAAAATTGGAAATGATGGTAGTTGCTCAGCCTAAAATACACCGTTAGAAACCTTAGACTGTTTAGATTTCAAAAATGTAATTTTCAATAGGATATTATTCCGTTATCCCACCAAATTGGGGATTAAAAACAAAACAACTTCAAACGCAATTTTCTAGGAATAACCTTTTGTGCACGCGCGGCCTACAAGTTTGTGGTAACAGCAACGAAACTTTCGACTAAACGGCATCTGAACAAACATGATGGCCTATTTTAGTTAAGATCTTTTCAAGTGAATTGCCTCCAGGCTTTTTACAAAACCCCGGCTCCTCCCTTGCAGATTCGATGGATATAGAGAAGATTAACGTACAAGGGCGTTTTTATAATAATAATAATAATAATATGCTTTCTTTACCCATACAGGGAAGCCTCATCAATATTAATACTGTTTTCCCCGAGGGCAGTGTCATCATATTTATTACCCCGGTTTTTGATGATGGAATATAAAAACCTAGAGTAACGAAATAAAATTGATCTTTCATTAAAGCTCGTGGTAAGTTTCGATAAGCCATCAAAAATCAATTTGATAGATTTCCTGAAAGTTATTACTTGATCAGTAAGTTGCAAGATGCTCATTACAAAGTTGTCATTAAAGGTTTTTACCCTTTTATATTGAGAGAGATTTTATATAACTAAGATTCCCAGATAGATATCAAATCGGGATTCAATCAACATAATAATGATGAATTTGTCTTTGTGTATAAATGCATATATTGGCTATTATTATTAATACCACGAATTTACATTGTTAAATGGAAAATAAATATGAAAGTTATGAACATTTATTTCCTTCTTATGATAAAAATCAACATAAAATAATGAATTATGTTTACAATGAAGGGAGGGAGTAAAATTTCCCTGAAAGCACAAGGCTTGCGAAGGGGCCACCATAACAGTATACAGACACATAGGCGCCGTAAGTAGGGGGGGGGGGCAGTTGCCTCCCCCCCAACCAAAAAGGTGGGGGCAAAACGCATTTTTGCCCCCCAAAACGCCCCCCCCTCCAAAAAAAGCAGTAAAGGAGTAAAGATGGTTTGTATTTTTAACCCAAAAGAACAATAATAAAAACCTGACTTAAATCACATATAAAATTCCATTCAAAGAAAAAGAAAGTTAACAGGAAAAACATTGCGCATGCCACCTATATTTATCAATGGAGGTTTTTATAATAGCGATACGCGCATATCGTGGACATATTGTGAGAGAATGGGAAAGCGTGTCTGGTTTTTGTTAAAGGGTTCACAGAAGACATGAGCCCCTAAATGCTGGCGTACTGATGGGGGGGGGGGGGGGTTATTTCTTATTCAATACCAGTGAATTATAAATGTTGCTGAAATGACATGATTTTCCGGTATTTTTTCGTAAGTCATAGCTTTTTATGCGTTTGTTGGAAACTTAGAAATTCCCAAATTTAAAGTCGGGCGAAAAATATGCTTATTTAGAAGCCTTTATGTCAGGGTCTGCACAACGGCTGGGTTTGGCTTGAAGCTGGGCTTGAAAAAGTATGTTACAGAGAAAAAGAAAGAAAGAGAGAGAAAAAAATAAGTAATCTGCCAATGTCACAAATAAGGTATCAAAATATGCTCCTCTGACCGTAATTAAATGCCTAAAACCCCTGAGCTTCCGGGGCTCTGCCCCCTGGACCCCACCAAGGGCCCTTAGGCGGCCCCTGGATGCTCATCTGACCGTAGTTAAATATTAAAACCTCTGAGCTCCCGGGGGCTTTGCCCCATGGACCACATCAATGGCCTTAAAGAGGGCCCAATGGATGCTAATCTAACCGTAATTAAATACCTAAAAAAAAAACCTAAGCCTCCCGGGGCTCTGCTCCCTGGACTCTCCGCCAATAAGTGATCTGCCAGGGTCATAAATAAGGTATCTAAATATGCTTATCTGACCGTAATTTTATGCCTAAAAACCCTGAGCTTCCAGAGCCAATTTACGCTCTACCTGAACGTTAATACTCCACTTTGAAAAACGTTCCGCGGGGCCTCCATGTAACGTGTAGGACTGTACATAGGAGTGGTGGTGATGCAGATTCTTCTGCTGCCCCCCGCCCCTTCCAAACGTTTTTGCTCATTACGTCACTGCCCCTGGAAAGTGAGCCCCCTGGAATGTTTGCCCCCCCCCCAATCCCAAACTGCTTCCGGCGCGCCTGTTCAGACATACTTTAAATTTAAATAATTATTGTAATCTGCATAAGAAAAATAAAGAGAGAGAGAGAGAGAGAAGGAAATCAAACAAAAATACTGAAAGGGGTTGAAATATTTATAATAACTGCTACGGAAATATAATACAAAATTAATTCTTAAAGCTCGAGTAAACTGAGGGAATGAAGGGCATGTTTTTAACTTGATACCATCCTTTTCTGTCTGCTCTTGCTTTTGTTGCCTCTGACAGCCTTATCCATATTATTTGGATTTCTTTCACCGTCACCAGGAAATGGCAGGTCTGCCTCTTCTTCGCCTGGCTTCCACTGCTCCTGTTATTAGGGACTTTCCAAGACCGTCTCTCCTTACTTCGTGGCAACAAAACAAACCTGCAGTTTCCTTCTGGCAATATACTTTTGGAGTGACAACTCTGTAGTCAGTTTTTTTTTTCTCCAGTACCCATCGGTTTCTTCTTCTGTCTGTCTATGGAACCCTAAAGGAGGTATCTCACTGAGCGGCGATGAACGTTGCAAATTGGGATTCGCCAACTTTTCTGACGAATGTTGGCGAAAATCAGCGACTTTTATTGACGTTTAGCGACAATTACACCATTTGAGCGAATGTTTCCGAAAGTGTTTGCGAAAGGCAGTTGGCGACTATTAACGACTGTAAGCAAATGTTAGCGACAGTTTTTGCGAAGATTAGCAACTATTTGCCTATCTTTTGCCACTATTTGTGAATGTTTGGGACCTATTGCTAACTCCTGGTACTCAATGGGTCGATTTTATATAGGAACCATTATGGTAACGTAATAATCAAAAAGAACTTCAGCGCCGACACCGGTTACAACCGTTTGCAAAGGCTTACGAGTTACGTTTTGCAAACGCTTATGACTGTTTTGCAAACGCTCCCAACTGTTTGATAACAAAATAAATTCGCAAAGAAATTTTGAACAAGAAAAACTGTGCGAACTTTCCTGCAACCTTTTACGAGCCTTTTGCAACCTTTTACAAACCCTGGCGAAACCCCTAATTCGCTAATATACGTTCGCAAAGGTATCTCACTGAGCGGTAAATGCTTGTGAACGTAGCGAATTTGGGGGGGGGGGGGGGGGGTTCGCCAGGGTTCGTAAAAGGTTACAAACGGCTCGTAAAAGGTTGCAAGAAAGTTCGCACAGTTTTTCTTGTTCAAAATTTGCATAAAGTTTTCATTGTCGCAAACAGTGTTTCTTGTCGCCAACTTGTTGGCCGGTGATCGGCGGGGCACCTAAATACGTTCGGTGCCCGGGCCGCTAGGTCAAAGGCTGCCGACCGATTTTGGTCTCGCCGCCTAGTGACCGACTGATCTCCCAGCGGCGGCCGGACGGGGACTGCCTGGCAGCGTTTGACCTAGCGGCTTCGATTTTGACCTAAATCGCTCGACGGCGAACGCTCGATGAGGTCGGTGCCCGAGCGGTCGCCGAGCGTACTTGGGGCGGCGAGTGAAAGTGAGCAGGCACCGCCCGAATTATTAACTCCGCGCTAAAACTTCAGCAGCGACCTAGCGACCCCTAAACAGGCGGTGCCCGGCGAAATTGGCTCAAAAATCTCCGCCTGGCCGCTGAGCAGGCTAATTTTTTGTGTTGTGACCATAGCTTTAGGGACCAGTAAAGCGGATATTTTGTTGAACCTGACTTTGCTAATGCGTGTTTTCGCGTGTTTTTTGTATTTTTGCAGTTGGAAAAAAAGGATGATATAACACTATGAATATGACTGACAAAGAAAGCGGACAAAATATACAGTTCCTCAGGTAGACAAAGGAACATCCCTTCACTGCTATTATGTAAAAATGTGTCACATGCATACTCACCTGTTCTACACATTTTTACATAATAGCAGTGAAGGGATATTCCGATGTCTACCCGAAGAACTGTATATTTTGTCCGCTTTCTTTGTCCGTCATATTCATAGTGTAAGCGAGTTCGTAATTAGGATTTGCGCATGTGCAGATAAAGGTCATCCGTACCCAAATTGTAAAACCATTGAGACGAATACTCGTATCGTGCTCATGAAAGTTACGTGATTAGTATTCATTTATGTACCGACATTTTGTCTGATACACAGGTGGAAGTATTCTTCTCAAGAGGGCAAACAAAAGGTATTCATGAAGCACCTCTATCACTTCGACAGTGATTATTCTAAAATGCACAAGGGGGACGTATCCATAGTGTAACAGATCTATGGATATTTGGGGGTCATGCGGTCCGGAGCTATTTACGAACTGGCTTATTAAACAGGTTTGTGTTAGCTTGTTCTACTATAATTATTACACATTCAACAATATTGGTGAGAAATCATTGAAAGGGACATCGAACAGTTGCTTGGATACCATTTTCTGATGTAAGAATTCTAAATCCTGAAATTTCATGCGCTCTTTTATCTCACCAACTGGACAACAGTACGCAGATTAGCTCATAACTTTTCGGCGGCTTGGAGCATGGGATCACAGGAAAGCGTCTAGATTCCACAAGGCGCTGTCTTGTGTGTAGATCGAGAGCTTCGCACCGTTTATCTTTCGCATCCGTAAAATCTTGAGCAGGCGTGCTCTGATAGGCTGTATGCAAATGAGTTCATATTAGGGTCCGGAACTCAAGCGGGAAAAGATTACACCTCTCCCCGGCCCCGGCCCACATCTTGAAAAAAGGGGACAAGAATATAAAAATGCCGCCCCCAACAAATTTCGGTTGCCAGAGAGTTTTTGGAGTAAAAAGGTACCCCCCCCCCCCCCATGAAAATGTGACCCTTCTTCCTTTTCCCCTTTCCTTTTCTTGCTTCTTTGCTTGTCAGAGAACTTTTGAAAGAGAAGGGGAGTGCATACATGTGTGGAACACTGTCGCGATGAGAATTTACTAAAACTTCCACCTGAAACTATAGGTCTTTGATCTGTGGGTCAAGACATCTCGCACGTCAACATGTCGAAATTAAAGTGGGCGACTGGCACTACACTCAGATTTAGAAAAGACACGAAACAGCTCAATGAAAACGTACCGCATGGGCGTCGATGGCATGTGTATGTAAACGTAGACTAAACTTGATCGACAGTATATTTGTATTATGTTTTGTTGATACCAGGCACTATGCCCATGTTGTCAAATATCTGTGTGTGCATGCACATTCCAAGTAGGTAAAATTATTCATACAGCCTCTCCGATTGCAGCTGAAAGTTTAAGCAGCTTTAACCCTTTTGTAATATGAAAGCCATATTTGGAGATTTTATTGACATACAGGTCACAGTCAGGCGTGTCATGTGTAAGTCGAAACCAGACGTAGGCCTACCTGCTATAATACTTGTTCATTGCTGTCTGAATGTAGGCCGCTCTATCAACGGTGACCAACATGGAGTACGATAAATACGAATACGATGATGGGCTCACAACAGATATCAAAGGAAATGCGTCTTTGACATCTGTGGCTGCCTTCATAAATCTTTATATGAAGGAGTTTCGTCTAACAATAAAATCCAACTGTTGTTATTCACAAGGCACACCGATGAAAATTAGCACTGGAAACAATTTGCTAAAGTCCAACCAACTTCTGTTTTATTCAGCAACTTGTAACTTCACTTTCATATCTTCGGTACAACCTTCAGATAACAATCTGTAATGATAATAAACAAACAAACAAATAATGAACAAATGTTTCAGCATGTAAGCATGTAAAAACTCTATAGCTAAATTAAAGATACTGATTACTACACACTATTATATGACACAAGATTAAAGTTAAACTGGATTAAATCTCTATGTGAACACACCCTACATTGAGACTATGCAGTAAACTATTAAACTGTACACACAAGCAAACGTACATGAGTGTGAACGGGGCCGCATTCAGACGCGGTCCGTCGCCTAAGTTCCTATGCTAAATAACTAACAAAGAATATTGTTTCTTTCCTAAACACTTAGTTTTGCTCTAAATTCGACATGAACTATATATATAATAAACAAGGGCTTAACTGCAGAATACCCCGCACATTTAGAGTACCACGTCGTTGGCGAGCCAACGATGTGCTTCGCTGTATAAATGAATGGATAGGCATTTGGTACGTACGTACGTACATAGTCAGTCGAGTCAACAGCGCATCTGACGTCATACTTCGTTGGACATAGTAGGGTCGAGTCAACAGCGCATCTGACGTCATACTTCGTTGGACATAGTAGGATCGTTGGCAGGCAACCCAACTTCGACCAACGATGTGTTACGCTTGATACCGGGTGGTGACGTCACACATCGTCGGACATCGTTGGATCGTTGGCAGACAACAAAATTAAGTGATTTTATTTTTAAAACATACACTATACGACCAACGATGTGTTACCATTTACGTATACAGTGATACAGGGTGGTGACATCACACATCGTCGGACATCAGAACACGATGCCTTGTACCATTCTCGACTCTTAATTCTGGTCTGAAGTCGGTTTCCCTTCCCCTCCTCCCGTGCGAAGCGCGGTAGCTTTGATGTTTCGTTGAAGTATTAGAGAAAGAAGACGATTCGTTGTACCGTTTTCGGCTCTTACTCCTTTTCTAAATTAAGCTTTTACGTTTAATTTAATTAATTAATTAATACAGTATGAATTAAGCTTTTCACCCTCCCGCGCTTAGCGTGGAAGGCGCTGAAGCTTAATCCTTGCCTGTATTCAGGAATCCCCTCCCGCGCGAAGCGTGGAAGCTTTGACGTTTCATTTATTTAATCATCATAGAAAGAATAAAAGGTACGCATGCGCACATGGTCACCGTTAGGGTAAGTGATAGGGTTATAATAATCATTGTAACCGTTAGGGTAAGTGATAGGGTTATAATAAACATGCACACCCACATGACGAAGGGGAATACAAAAATACTACTTTATAACAATAACAAGAATAATAACAAAGGTACGCATGCGCACATGGTCACCGTTAGGGTAAGTGAAAAGGTTTTAATAATCATGCAAACCCACAAGCAAAACGGGGAATACAGCAACACTACTATATTACAATAACAAGAATAATAATAAAGGTACGAATCCGCACATCGTAACCGTTAGGGTTAGTGATAGGGTTATAATAATCATGCAAACCCACAAGCAAAACAGGGAAAAGAGGAAAAATATTATATAACAATAACAAGAATAATAATAAAGGTACAAAACCGCACCTCCTAACCGTTAGGGTTAGTGATAGGGTTATAATAATCATGCAAACCCACAAGCAAAACATGGAAAAGAGGAAAAATATTATATAACAATAACAAGAATAATAATAAAGGTACGAATCCGCACCTCGTAACCGTTAGGGTTAGTGATAGGGTTATAATAATCATGCAAACCCACAAGCAAAACGGGGAATACAGCAACACTACTATATTACAATAACAAGAATAATAATAAAGGTACGAATCCGCACATCGTAACCGTTAGGGTTAGTGATAGGGTTATAATAATCATGCAAACCCACAAGCAAAACAGGGAAAAGAGGAAAAATATTATATAACAATAACAAGAATAATAATAAAGGTACGAAACCGCACCTCCTAACCGTTAGGGTTAGTGATAGGGTTATAATAATCATGCAAACCCACAAGCAAAACAGGGAAAAGAGGAAAAATATTATATAACAATAACAAGAATAATAATAAAGGTACGAATCCGCACCTCGTAACCGTTAGGGTTAGTGATAGGGTTATAATAATCATGCAAACCCACAAGCAAAACAGGGAAAAGAGGAAAAATATAATATAACAATAACAAGAATAATAATAAAGGTACGAAACCGCACCTCCTAACCGTTACGGTTAGTGATAGGGTTATAATAATCATGCAAACCCACAAGCAAAACAGGGAAAAGAGGAAAAATATTATATAACAATAACAAGAATAATAATAAAGGTACGAATCCGCACCTCGTAACCGTTAGGGTTCGTGATAGGGTTATAATATTTTTGCAAACCAACAAGCAAATCGGGGAATACAGGAAAAATATTATATAAAAATAACAAGAATAATAATAAAGGTACAAAACCGCACCTCCTAACCGTTAGGGTTAGTGATAGGGTTATAATAATCATGCAAACCCACAAGTAAAACATGGAAAAGAGGGAAAATATTATATAACAATAACAAGAATAATAATAAAGGTACGAATCCGCACCTCGTAACCGTTAGGGTTAGTGATAGGGTTATAATAATCATGCATACCCACATGACAAAGGGGAATACAAGAACACTACTATATAACAATAACAAGAATAATATTAAAGGTACAAAACCAAACATCGTAACCGTTAGGGTTAGTGATAGGGTTATAATAATCATGCATACCCACAAGCAAAACGGGGAATATAGCTATACTACTATATTACAATAACAAAAATAATAATAAAGGTACGAAACCAAACATCGTAACCGTTAGGGTTAGTGATAAGGTTATAATAATCATGCAAACCCACAAGCAAAACGGGGAATAGAGCAATACTACTATATTACAATAACAACAATAATAATAAAGGTACGAATCCGCACATCGTAACCGTTAGGGTTAGTGATAGGGTTATAATAATCTTGCAAACCCACAAGCAAAACGGGGAATAGAGCAATACTACTATATTACAATAACAAGAATAATAATAAAGGTACGAATCCGCACCTCGTAACCGTTAGGGTTAGTGATAGGGTTATAATAATCATGCAAACCCACAAGCAAAACAGGGAAAAGAGGAAAAATATTATATAACAATAACAAGAATAATAATAAAGGTACGAAACCGCACCTCCTAACCGTTAGGGTTAGTGATAGGGTTATAATAATCATGCAAACCCACAAGCAAAACAGGGAAAAGAGGAAAAATATTATATAACAATAACAAGAATAATAATAAAGGTACGAATCCGCACCTCGTAACCGTTAGGGTTAGTGATAGGGTTATAATAATCATGCAAACCCACAAGCAAAACAGGGAAAAGAGCAATACTACTATATTACAATAACAACAATAATAATAAAGGTACGAATCCGCACCTCGTAACCGTTAGGGTTAGTGATAGGGTTATAATAATCATGCAAACCCACAAGCAAAACGGGGAATAGAGCAATAATACTATATAACAATAACAAGAGTAATAATAAAGGTACAAATACGCACATCGTAACCGTTAGGGTTAGTGATAGGGTTATAATAATCATGCATACCCACATGACAAAGGGGAATACAAGAATACTACTATATAACAATAACAAGAATAATATTAAAGGTACAAAACCAAACATCGTAACCGTTAGGGTTAGTGATAGGGTTATAATAATCATGCAAACCCACAAGCAAAACGGGGAATAGAGCAATACTACTATATTACAATAACAACAATAATATAAAGGTACGAATCCGCACATCGTAACCGTTAGGGTTAGTCATAGGGTTATAATAATCATGCAAACCCACAAGCAAAACGGGGAATAGAGCAATACTACTATATAACAATAACGAGAATAATAATAAAGGTACGAATCTGCATATCGTAACCGTTAGGGTTAGTGATAGGGTTATAATAATCATGCAAACCCACAAGCAAAACAGGGAAAAGAGGGAAAATATTATATAACAATAACAAGAATAATAATAAAGGTACGAATCCGCACCTCGTAACCGTTAGGGTTAGTGATAGGGTTATAATAATCATGCATACCCACATGACAAAGGGGAATACAAGAACACTATTATATAACAATAACAAGAATAATATTAAAGGTACGAAACCAAACATCGTAACCGTTAGGGTTAGTGATAGGGTTATAATAATCATGCATACCCACAAGCAAAACGGGGAATATAGCTATACTACTATATTACAATAACAAAAATAATAATAAAGGTACGAAACCAAACATCGTAACCGTTAGGGTTAGTGATAGGGTTATAATAATCATGCAAACCCACAAGCAAAACAGGGAAAAGAGGAAAAATATTATATAACAATAACAAGAATAATAATAAAGGTACGAATCCGCACCTCCTAACCGTTAGGGTTAGTGATAGGGTTATAATAATCATGCAAACCCACAAGCAAAACATGGAAAAGAGGAAAAATATTATATAACAATAACAAGAATAATAATAAAGGTACGAATCCGCACCTCGTAACCGTTAGGGTTAGTGATAGGGTTATAATAATCATGCAAACCCACAAGCAAAACGGGGAATAGAGCAACACTACTATATTACAATAACAAGAATAATAATAAAGGTACGAATCCGCACATCGTAACCGTTAGGGTTAGTGATAGGGTTATAATATTCATGCAAACCCACAAGCAAAACAGGGAAAAGAGGAAAAATATTATATAACAATAACAAGAATAATAATAAAGGTACGAAACCGCACCTCCTAACCGTTAGGGTTAGTGATAGGGTTATAATAATCATGCAAACCCACAAGCAAAACAGGGAAAAGAGGAAAAATATTATATAACAATAACAAGAATAATAATAAAGGTACGAATCCGCACCTCGTAACCGTTAGGGTTAGTGATAGGGTTATAATAATCATGCAAACCCACAAGCAAAACGGGGAATAGAGCAATACTACTATATAACAATAACAAGAGTAATAATAAAGGTACAAATACGCACATCGTAACCGTTAGGGTTAGTGATAGGGTTATAATAATCATGCATACCCACATGACAAAGGGGAATACAAGAATACTACTATATAACAATTACAAGAATAATATTAAAGGTACAAAACCAAACATCGTAACCGTTAGGGTTAGTGATAGGGTTATAATAATCATGCAAACCCACAAGCAAAACGGGGAATAGAGCAATACTACTATATTACAATAACAAGAATAATAATAAAGGGACGAATCCGCACATCGTAACCGTTAGGGTTAGTGATAGGGTTATAATAATCATGCAAACCCACAAGCAAAACAGGGAAAAGAGGAAAAATATTATATAACAATAACAAGAATAATAATAAAGGTACGAAACCGCACCTCCTAACCGTTAGGGTTAGTGATAGGGTTATAATAATCATGCAAACCCACAAGCAAAACGGGGAATAGAGCAATACTACTATATAACAATAACGAGAATAATAATAAAGGTACGAATCTGCATATCGTAACCGTTAGGGTTAGTGATAGGGTTATAATAATCATGCAAACCAACAATAAAAAAACGGGGAATATAGCTATACTACTATATTACAATAACAAAAATAATAATAAAGGTACGAAACCAAACATCGTAACCGTTAGGGTTAGTGATAGGGTTATAATAATCATGCATACCCACAAGCAAAACGGGGAATACAGCTATACTACTATATTACAATAACAAAAATAATAATAAAGGTACGAAACCAAACATCGTAACCGTTAGGGTTAGTGATAGGGTTATAATAATCATGCAAACCCACAAGCAAAACGGGGAATAGAGCAATACTACTATATTACAATAACAACAATAATAATAAAGGTACGAATCCGCACATCGTAACCGTTAGGGTTAGTGATAGGGTTATAATAATCTTGCAAACCCACAAGCAAAACGGGGAATAGAGCAATACTACTATATTACAATAACAAGAATAATAATAAAGGTACGAATCCGCACCTCGTAACCGTTAGGGTTAGTGCTAGGGTTATAATAATCATGCAAACCCACAAGCAAAACAGGGAAAAGAGGAAAAATATTATATAACAATAACGAGAATAATAATAAAGGTACGAATCCGTACCTCCTAACCGTTAGGGTTAGTGATAGGGTTATAATATTTTTGCAAACCAACAAGCAAATCGGGGAATACAGGAAAAATATTATATAAAAATAACAAGAATAATAATAAAGGTACAAAACCGCACCTCCTAACCGTTAGGGTTAGTGATAGGGTTATAATAATCATGCAAACCCACAAGCAAAACAGGGAAAAGAGCAATACTACTATATTACAATAACAACAATAATAATAAAGGTACGAATCCGCACCTCGTAACCGTTAGGGTTAGTGATAGGGTTATAATAATCATGCAAACCCACAAGCAAAACGGGGAATAGAGCAATAATACTATATAACAATAACAAGAGTAATAATAAAGGTACAAATACGCACATCGTAACCGTTAGGGTTAGTGATAGGGTTATAATAATCATGCATACCCACATGACAAAGGGGAATACAAGAATACTACTATATAACAATAACAAGAATAATATTAAAGGTACAAAACCAAACATCGTAACCGTTAGGGTTAGTGATAGGGTTATAATAATCATGCAAACCCACAAGCAAAACGGGGAATAGAGCAATACTACTATATAACAATAACGAGAATAATAATAAAGGTACAAATACGCACATCGTAACCGTTAGGGTTAGTGATAGGGTTATAATAATCATGCATACCCACATGACAAAGGGGAATACAAGAATACTACTATATAACAATAACAATAATAATAATAAAGGTACGTATGCGCACAAGGTCACCGTTAGGGTAAGTGATAGGGTATCACTAGCATTATCATCGACACAACACTAAATCACTATCATCAGCTTCATCATTGTCAACATAAAATTCATTGTATTAATTTGCTTTCATTTACTTGAAATTCAATGCATATAGCGTTCGGTTTGCCCTCTTGATCTCTCTAATTCTTATGTAGATGCGCAGGTGTATCAGACATTTCGGAGCCTGGATGCATCGTTTTCCTTTTCCTTTTGTAATGGTGACGGCTTCAGGGCGTTAATAAGTTAAACATTTTAGCACAGGTGAACTTGGGTTTAAATTCTTTGGCTCCCCTATTTTTCCCTTTTGTTCCGTACTATAGATAGGCAAATTTTATTTTAAAGTTGATGTAATTGGGTTTTGGAGAATGTGAATTGTGAATGTTGATATATTACGTGAGACTGGACTGTAAGGCTCGAATTTGGTAGCAAAAGTGGGTGAAGCTATTTTTCGTGATTGAAGAAAGACCTGCTGTACTGTTCGCCCTTGAGGAGGGAGTTCCCATGCCAGTGAGAGTGCGCGAAGATTTTGGGCTTGCTGTTTGAGAGCGGGTGTTTTCACCCTTTTTATTGCTGCTTTTGGTTTTTGCCGTTGAGATCGGAACGAGCAGACAACCATCATTCGGACACGATCCCTCAGGAAGGCAAGCAACGGTGTCTTCAGTCTACATAATAACTGTAAGTCTTAAATAAATCTAACCTCTATTTTCATTAACATTTATTACCTTCTTTTATGCCTTAGTCTATATAGTAAATGAACGCTTGAGTTATAGATAAATTCTTGCATATGAATTTAATTGGACTTTGTGTTATGTGAAACTCAAAATATGTGTTAAATGTATTAAACGGGCTTTTTCAGCAGACTATGAAAGTCCATCATTCTGGAAATCAGCCATTTTGAATGTCAGCCATTTTGAATATTGTCAATGGCAGGTAGCCTTCTTGAATTTTGATGCAAACAGAATTATTTTTTCTTCTAAAACATATTTATAACATTTAAAATCATTTGAAATGACTAATCATTTCTTAAAAAGACTGGTACCATCGACATACTTGAAAGGTATTTTATTTTTTAAATTGTGTTCAAGCAAAACGTTTTCTTGTATTTTTATTAATTTTTAGTCAACATCAAAGTGTATAATATGAGAAAGTTCTGGCTTTTTAACACCATTTATAATTTTTTTTTGTATTTAATTAATATGATAGGATTACAAGTTTATTAATGCTTTTTGATTGCATTACAGATGTTTACGGGTTTTTTTTAAGCACACTGTGATGATCAAGACACTGATTTCTACTTTCCACTGGTCACTTTATCTCGTGCATGCCATTCGATTATAGCTCGCCCAACAATGTTGCAACGATCTTCAAACGCACTGGACAATTTCACCAACTCCAACTTTCGGAAATCGTTACCCTTTAAACAAACAATGGTCTAGTATAATGTCAGTCCTTACTTAATACAATCCTTTTAGGAAACTACAGCTTTATTCGTTTTCGATTTGTCAACGTTCAATACATGTCAACTTATGTTGTATCTCGTTTCTTTGTTTAATTACAATTACACTTTCAAACTACAATTCATGTTTTTAATGATTTGTGTGATGTGTGTATCGCCACTAAGCCAACTACAATCTATGCGTCAATCATAATCAGGGGCGTAGACAACGGGGGGATGAGGGGGATGCATCCGCCCCACCTCACAAGGTGGGGGGGGGATGGCATGTACAATCATCCCCCCCAGGTTTTGGGGAATGATATTTGCTTACTTAATAAGTCATAATGATGATAATAATAGTAATAATAATAATGATAACAATTATAATATTAATAATAATAATAATTATGATGATGATAATAATAATCCTCATCATTATTGTAATTGTGTTTATTGTTATTAGCCGCATTCACACGGTGAAAGCCAATTCAGACGGTAAAAAAAAAGAAAATCTTACAAGTATTTTGTGGCTTGTGGTTTGGAAACCACGAGATAACCACAAGATTAAACAGGCGCGGATCTACGGGGGGGGGGGGTTAGGGGTTTAAACCCCCCCCCCCCCCCTTGGGCGGCCCAAAAAACAAACAAAAAAAAAGGGAAGAAAAAGAAGAAAAAAAAAAAAAGAAAGAAAGAAAAAAGAACGCACGCTGGAGAGAAACCCAGTCAAGTGCAAATATTGTGAAAAGATATTCAACTCATCTGGTAACTTAACCAAACACATGATAACTCTGGATATAACTGTGTATTTAACTGTTACTTGATTTAAAAAGACGTTATCATGCACTGCTTTTTATGGTCTCCATTGTGTTAATAGATGCCAGGAAAACATCACTTACGGGGTTCAAATAAACACCCCCAAAAAAATCGGCTCGCCGCTTTGCGGCTCGTGGACGATGCTCTGCATCGTCATTATTTTGGTCAACCCCCCTCTTAGCAAAAAGCTAGATCCGCCCCTGAGTCATCCCCCCAGGTGTACGAACCTGTCTACGCCACTGATCATAATTATAATTACATCATCACTACCATCATCATCGACATCATCATCACTTCCATCATCATCGACATCATCATCACTACCATCATCATTGACATCATCATCACCAGCATTATCATCGACATCATCATCACTACCATCATCATCGACATCATCATCACTACCATCATCATCGACATCATCATCACTACCATCATCATCGACATCATCATCACTACCATTATCATCGACATCCTCATCACTAGCATCATCATCGACATCATCATCACTAGCATTATCATCGACATCATCATCATTCATCACTATCATTATCGACATCATCATCACTACCATCATCATCGACATCATCATCACTACCATTATCATCGACATCCTCATCACTAGCATCATCATCCACATCATCATCGACATCATCATCACTAGCATTATCATCGACATCATCATCATTCATCACTATCACCACCAACTACATTATGTTATCATTTGCATCATCGTCATCATAATCAGTTTTATCATCCTCATTATCAACAATTTCCTCAACAATTCATCGACACCATCAAATTAACTTCAACTTCAATTACAACTTCAACTTTATAATCATCATCAACAGCATTTTCATCTTCATAATTATTATGTTCATCGTCATCATCATATTCATCATCACATCTAAACATAATTATCATTTTCATCATCATCAAATTATGTAATATTAACAACTCATCTTCATTCTCAAATTTCGTAATATATTTATTTTACGTCATAAAGAAACAAAGCATTTTATACATCTTGAACCATTCACATCTTACATAAATAATTCAAACATCTTAAAACTTCTATTTAAAATACTTCATGTTTTAAGTACTATTAATGAAAAAACAGTATTTGTATATAAACTGAATTGGATCTCAAAACACTGTTCTGGTGAAAAAAGAAAGATGCAATATGCTTAAATTTCCTTTACAAAATAGAACAACAAATGAAATATTGTGAAAAATTAATCGTTGATATATAAAAAAAAAACATATTATTTCAAAAATATCTATAGCCGTGTTAGTTATATTTAACATAAAACTTAATCAAAAGTAGTTGAAATATATATCATCCTTGCATTGCTACATTATATTTAAAAAATATATCGAAATAACATTTGGCGAAATGGAACTCTTAATTGTGTGTACATAAAAATATACACAAATATTAAAGGCATTTATCAACATAACATGGTGTGTAATCATAAAAGAATTGGATAAATATAAACATACAAAAATAAAACATTACGAAATTCATTAGCTGTGTTTAGTTATATTTAACATAAATACTAAATCAAAAGTGGTCAAAATATATATCATCCTAGCATTGCTACTTATATTTAAAAAATATATCAAAATAAGGCTTGATAATAGTTATATAATATAAAAAATAAATCAAAAGTAATCGAAACATATATATGGTGAATTGAATGTCTTTACTTTTGCAAACATAACAATAATATAACCAAAATAAGACTTGTTTATTTATATATAACATACAAAATAAATCAAAAGTAATCGAAATATATATATGGTGAATTGAATGTCTTTACTTTTGTATACATAACAATAACATATCAAAAATACGACTTTTTTAGTTATTTATAACATTGAGAAGAAAAAAAAGTAATCGAAACATATATATGGTGAATTGAAAGTCTTTACCTTTGTAAACATAACAATAATATATAAAAAATAAGACTTGTTTAGTTATATATAACATAAAAAGTGAATCAAAAGTAATCGAAACATATATATGTTGAAATGAAAATCTTTAGGCATCCATTAAACAGATCAAAATAAATTGAAGTTTGGCGAAGATATATATCGTCCATGCATGGGTTGGTTTATTAAACAACAAAAATCAATGTCATGTTTTAACTCAACACTTCAGAAATTGTTGTTCAAGTCAGTTTAATTTCTCCTCTGAGCATTTACCACTAGCGATGAGTGCTTGTTTCATTTGTTGTGTGATGCACTTTGGCAGCTTACGGATGTAAGCTGCCCTGTACTCCTCGAAGTTGACTGTTTTGAAGGCCTCCCAGTCGATATCGTCTGCATCTTTCTTCACGAACACTTCGGACTTCTTGCTGTTGTTTGAGCTGCGGATTGATATCAGCTCACCGGCAGGCACGAGGTCCTCTAACGCCTTCCGAAACTCTAAGCTACTGACTATGGCACGCCACAGCCGTCATAATTGGTCGAGTTTACAAAAAAGCAGTCGACTTTACAAAAAAGCAATCGAGTTTACAAAAAAGCAATCGAGT
The DNA here is from genome assembly GCA_035222895.1 of Strongylocentrotus droebachiensis. Taxonomy (NCBI): domain Eukaryota; kingdom Metazoa; phylum Echinodermata; class Echinoidea; order Camarodonta; family Strongylocentrotidae; genus Strongylocentrotus; species Strongylocentrotus droebachiensis. Next base: position 1,635,444 of record JAVYIG010000005.1, read on the forward strand.
TTACAAAAAAGCAATCGAGTTTACAAAAAAGCAATCGAGTTTCCAAAAAAGCAATCGAGTTTCCAAAAAAGCAGTCGAGAAAAAAAAAAAGCAGTCGAGAAAAAAAAAAAAGCAGTCGAGAAAAAAAAAAAGCAGTCGAGAAAAAAAAAAAAGCAGTCGAGAAAAAAAAAAAAAAGCAGTCGAGAAAAAAAAAAAAAAGCAGTCGAGAAAAAAAAAAAAAAGCAGTCGAGAAAAAAAAAAAAAGCAGTCGAGAAAAAAAAAAGCAGTCGAGAAAAAAAAAAAAAGCAGTCGAGAAAAAAAAAAAGCAGTCGAGAAAAAAAAAAAAGCATGCCGGGACATAATTCTAGTACATTTTTACCTTCGCCGTGATCAGCTGTCCCGTTGCAAACAACGGGATTCTTATCGAAGCAACATCTTAATCTTGTACATAATCCGCTATTCTGCAGTGATTTTCTTTCACTCCAGTATCATTTGTACGGTAAGAAAATAAAGTTTGTGTTTATTCATTTTTATGACGAATAAAGCTGATAATACGACGTAATGAGAGTGGGCCGGGGTCCAACTTTAGTAAATGTAGGCCTAACTGTTAGATCTAGTCCCGTATGTTTAAATGTGTGTGCATTTTAAGTAGACTGATTGCCTTATAAGCTCCTAAAGTCGTGTTTTAGGTAGAAGTTAACCAAATTTACAGTAAAATGAGACTTATGTCTCAGGAAATATGAATAGGTCTAGATCCTATAAACTATACATAATTTATATTGGAATAGGATCTATCATCTACAGGGCTGCCAACTCTCACGCAATCTGCGTGAGTCTCACGCAATTCACCCTATTCTCAAGCTCTCACGCTGATCATAGGAACTCTCACGCTGAACCCCGAAAATAGAAACTAAAAACAAAAAAATGTCTATTATATCGGATATTCAATATCCCTGCCGAAAGTTTCAACATTTTTTTTAACCACACATGCGCAAAGCTAAACCATCAATGCAAATTGGTTTCGCGCAAAGACAAGATAGTGAATTGCGATTGGCTTATCCTGCGTGTGCGAGTGACGTCGTCACTTTACTATGAAGCGGGGTTTTTGTGCGAGACACGACAAGCGAGTGTCGATGCCATGGCCTGTCATCGCTCTACATCGCGCCCGGCCCCCAGCCCGGCCCGGCCCGGGTGGCTCAGTGTTTGCGATCGGATAATGGGCCTGGACTGTCCTCTTTAGCCCTATACGACCAGATCGGCCATATGGTACAGTACTTCAGGCTTCAGCCGGTACAGGTGAGTTTAAACTCTTGTCTTGAAATATTGAAATTCATGGTTTCGATCGTTTATACGAGAGTAAGAATGATTTCGGAAGGGTGCTTGTATATAATTGATATGGCAGTTATATTAACTATGTTCTGTGTATTCTATTGAGAACGAAATTTTGATTTAATTTTTTTCCAAAAAGAGTGTGTTGAGAGTGTGACTGTGTCTGTGAATAATGCACTTACAAATGTGGAAGTTTGTATTTTTTCAAGGTCAGTGTACTTCATGAAATCAATTAACCTATTTGAATCCTGCCTTATGTATTTGTGGAATCAGGGTTAAAGTATGCACCAGATTGCACCATTTCAATTGCAAAATTGTAAAAGCTCCCTACCGTGGAAGGGGGGACACCCCCCTTCCACACCATCCCCCCCTCGGGCGCTTCGCGCCCTCGCATCGCAATGTCTCACTCCAAACTCTTTCCAAAGGTTGGCAGCCCTGCATCTACTAGAATGGCCGACACGACAGTTAGATAGTGATGGGGGTAGGATGCAGAACTGGCCTACTATATATGTACCTACTGGATAAGGACCCTCCATCACCAGAGGGAACAATAATGAGAGACTTCAAAGAGGGGAAGGCATATAGTTATTTTGCCTTGTGAAAAAAATTAGATTTAGCCCCTAAAAAAGCGTTCCTTCGGGTATCAAATGATGACAGGTGTAGAATTTTTATCTGTAATGTGATTTCCAAACCATGTGACAGCCAATGGTGTATGTTGTAAAGGTATTGTAAAAGGCATTGTTTAACACCAGGCCCCCCCCCCCCCCCCACTCCGAGAACAGACGGACCCCATGCGTGTTACCAAAATGTCCGGTAAAGGGGTACTTTTCGTGTGACAAAGTCCGGCCCGAGAATTGTACAAAAAGGGGTGTATTAACTTTTCACCAGGAGATTTCTTTAAACAGGGGGTATTTTTTTTTCTCTTATCTCTTTGGACTCCTGAGAAATTATTCTGAATTTAGGGGGGTACATTGAGCATTTTTCATGATTTAGGGGAGTCTCCAAGGCAGGAAAAGCCCGCGAAAGGGGGGTTCGGAAATGTTGGCAGTCCTCAGATAGGGGGTGCTTTCAAAAAGAGGGAACAAGCATATGCGTACCCTAAATAACACTGAGTGGGGGGGGGGGCCGGGGTTTAACAATGTTTAATTCGAGATTGACGTATGGCCCTACACGCTACCAGTGTCTGCGATATGGTGTATTAATACTGAAGCCCTAACAAAATCGCGCTTCAAAATGATCAAGAAGTGCCTCAAAAAAGTAAAAATCTGCGATTGACCCCTTTTACCATACTCGTTTTCCCCAATAGACTTGTAGTGTTATGAAAAGCGTTTGACAAACACAAAATTTGGTTTCGATTTCCAATCGTAAATATCTTGATAATCAGACAGGCGATCGGATTGTAAAAGTCATTGAGTTCTTGACTGACCTAAAATTATCATTGCAGCATGAGCTAAATCCAGGATTTTGTTTCAGAATCTGAGATAATGTTACCGGATCCCTTTAAATGCGTTTGCATTAAAGGTGGTACCTCCCCCCCAACTCAGTGTTATTTAGGGTACCCACATGCATTTTCCCAGCACCCCCCCTTTTTTTTTAGCATAAGTCCCCTGTGTTAAGTCAATACGGGTAGATTTTATTTCTTTGTTATACAAGCCTTTTTAGCACAGCACCCCCCCCCCCTTCTCAGCAAAAGTCCAGTGTGTTAAGTCAATATGGGCAGATCTTTCTCATTGCAAAACTCCAGAGAATCCAAAACTCTGCTGCCAGGCTCTGTTCACTTTGATGTACATGTACGGTATATGTATTGTAATTTGTAGGTTTATTCACACTTTTTTGTTTTGTTTAATAAGTAATTGTTTATCAGTCTATTTTTGTTTGTTATAGCGCTTAGAGATTTTGGTGGTAAGCGCTTTAAAAGTAGCGTTTTTTTTTTTTTTTTTTTTAATTTTGTTACGAGAGATTTTGGGAACACGCATGCGGTACCTCCGTTCCCTGTTGATATTGATCTCATGGTTATATTTATTTTATAAATAAAATCAAACAACACAGTGAGGGTTGTAGATGACTACTAAGCAATCATTACTGTATGTAGGACGCTGAGTTGAAGTTATTCATGATTTATTCAAGAGAGGAAGGTCAGACAGACCTGATGTTTAAAATATTTAACAAGAGAAAATTCATAGAAACAGAGAGAGGCATTGAGAGAGATGTCGACGCTTAATGAAAGAGAAAGAGTGATAATAAGGAGAGAGAGAGGGGGAGAGAAAGAGAGAGAGATGGAGAGGGGTGGGAGAGATAGACAGGGAGAGCAAGAATTAGGTGTGAAGAGGAAGATCAAGAGAATGAGAGATTAAATTTTACAAATGTACATGTTTCCATGTACCTTTTCTTAATTTATATTATAATGTGAACGATATAGTGATGGTCTTTGCTTAATTTTAGTTTGCATTCTTTCCTCTAGCCTTGTTTTCTAATTTATTATTTTAATTTAGTAAATGTTGTATAAATATAATTTTGATTTCTATCTCTTCCCCTATGTCATAGCCTTGTTCTTGCTCTCCCTTCCTTATGTTAGTCTCTCTCTTTCTCTCTCTCTGTAATGATAACCCCTCTATCAATCTTTTCTTCATCAACTCTTGATATATTCCTCCTCTTCTCCTTCATCATCACGATCATCATCATCATCTCAAAACTGTATTAATCAATCTACATGTATAAGACTCCTGAGATTGATCAATACAGTTCTTATAATATAAGACCATTATGTACAAACAATAAACCATATGGTCACAATCATTTAATAAACAGTGGTAAGAACAATTATTCCAACTTGATGGGCAACAACGTAATCTCCATTTTCTCCTCCTCGTTCAAATATTGGCTTCTTTTACATTCTTTACTCGTGTTACTTCTCTATCTCTCTGACTACAGTGTATACTCACAAGAAAGTAGAATCAACGGTTTGACATGAACCAGTCTAGAAAATGAACTAAATTTATTCAAGTATCAAATACATTTTGAATTTCAGACAGCTTTCTCCCAGGAGATGAAACAAATGTCTCCCTAACCAGAAACTGGCAAAATAACTAAATGCCTTCCCCTATTTGTAGTCTCTCATTATTCTTCCCTCTAGTGATGGAGGATCCTTATCCAGTAGCACACAAATGTCTCTATACATAGTAGACGGCCATCTCCGCATGCCTTTCTCCCCCCCCCCCCCATCCATCCATCGTCCAGTTCCTCTCTACCTCTCTACCTCGGATGGCTGAACAGTACCCCCAGCGTCAGGGCAGAGAACACCCATAAAATAATGACTCCTCAACTTCCAAGCTTGAGTCCCCTCCTTGTAGAAAGTCACGTATCACTTCTGTTGTCCATTGTGAAATGAGCTCTCTCGTAGCATCTACGTCATCTTCTGATTCATCGGCCATAGTGTTTGATGATGCTGCAACTGATAAATAAAAGGAGAAAGGCAATCAAATTTAAGTTTGTAACCTCAAGAATAACGGTAACAAAAGAACCCTTATCGCACTAGATCATGGGGAAACATTTTTGTGCTAAAGGGTGAACCCAAAAAGGTGACCTTACCATCAGCTCAGAACGAAATATCGATCTGCCAAATGTTCATATTTTCGGGGAAAATAGGTGCTCTAACCGACCCCCCCCCCCCTCTCATTCACCGGCTGGCTGAGTCGATGTGAAATTTTCGGCACGATTTTCAAATTTTAACCCCCCCCCCCCCTCGAAAAAATCCTTCATACGCCCCCGTCATGTAGATCCTCAAGTAGAGCTCATCAATACATAGACTATTATATTCAGATCAAGATCGACAAATCTATCGTTTTCATGGCCTCTTTTTTGTTTTACTTTTTTACATTTACTAATTGCCATCACTATCTAACTGTTGGCCATTCTAGTAGATCAATAATAATATCAATTATGTATAGTACACAAGGCAATCAGTCTACTTAAAATGCACACACATTTAAACATACGGGACTAAATCTAGGCCTACATTTACTAAAGTTGGACCCCGGCCCACTCTCATTACGTCGTATTATCAGCTTTATTCGTCATAAAAATGAATAAACACAAACTTTGGTTTCTTACCGTACAAATGATACTAAAGTGAAAGAAAATCACTGCAGAAAAGCGGATTATGTACAAGAATTTAAGATGTTGCTTCGATAAGAATCCCGTTGTTTGCAATTGGGCAGCTGATCACGGCGAAGGTAAAAATGTACTAGAATTATGTCCCGGCATGCTTTGCGATGAAACAACCGTGAAGGCACGTATTCTCGACGGCTTTTTTTTTTTTCTCGACTGCTTTTTTTTTTTTCTCGACTGCTTTTTTTTTTTTTCTCGACTGCTTTTTTTTTTTTTCTCGACTGCTTTTTTTTTTTTCTCGACTGCTTTTTTTTTTTTTCTCGACTGCTTTTTTTTTTTTCTCGACTGCTTTTTTTTTTTTTCTCGACTGCTTTTTTTTTTTTCTCGACTGCTTTTTTTTTTTTCTCGACTGCTTTTTTTTTTTTCTCGACTGCTTTTTTTTTTTCTCGACTGCTTTTTTTTTTTTCTCGACTGCTTTTTTTTTTTCTCGACTGCTTTTTTTTTTTTCTCGACTGCTTTTTTGGAAACTCGATTGCTTTTTTGTAAACTCGACTGCTTTTTTGTAAACTCGTTTGTTTTTTTGTAAACTCGATTGCTTTTTTTGTTAACTCGATTGCTTTTTTGTAAACTCGATTGCTTTTTTTGTTAACTCGACTGCTTTTTTGTAAACTCGACCAATTATGACGGCTGTGGCGTGCCATAACTGACGCTGCGCATGGTTCTGCTACAGGTGCTCTTATACGATCGATACGTCAACACAGGTCCTGGCGTCTTCAACACGGAGGCAGCCACGCGTGAAGGGGAAGGTTGCTCTTTCACTGGCGTCGTAGAGGTTGTGGTGATCTCACGGAGTTCCTGTGATAAAAAAAAAATATGAAAAAGAAAATGATGAAATATATGATAATTATTTCGTATATATACAACGTTCAATTAAATTGAAACTAAAAAGGGAAAAAATGTAAATACGTTAATAAATGCAACAATATAATCATTTTATATTCAGGTATTTCTACTCTATACGACGATCAAGTCTTTTTTTAAATTAAATAATGATTGTTAATGAGAGAGGTATATCAATTTGACAAAATTGGTTTATTAACCATTTCATAAAAAATAAAAAATAAAATGATAAACTTTTTAAACTTTAATAATACATCGATTTTAATACAAATTGTCATAACAATGTTGAGTTAATGCTGTATCTAATTATACTTCATGTGACCAATTTCATGAACGACCAAATTGGTTGATAACCATTTCTTTAATAAAAACAAAAAACTTTTAAACTGTTAAAACTTTAATAATACATCGATTTTAATGAAAATTGTCATAACGATATTGAGCTAATGCTGTATCTATTCATGTGACCAATTTCATGAATGTTTTAAAATGAAAATAATGTATACACAATCATATTAAATTGATAGTAAGGTGAGTGGAATAACTTACCGTTAAGAAGGTTTCCTTCTGGCTTTCTACGTACTCCACGTAAGCCAAGGCAGCATCAAGGCTCTCCTTCTCTATCTGTCGTGCCGGTGGAGCTGGTTGAATTCCTTCCAGGAGGGCGTTCAAAACTGACGACAACACGTGAATGGGCGCCGCCAGCCTTACCACCAAATCTATTTTTTTAGATTGTGGAGGTGTTTCCCCGTCAACGATGGCCTGATTGATGCTTTCGATGTAGCTTTCGTTGATCTTTTCTAATTCTGCTTCACAATTGTCCGCGAAGGTGTACGACACCCCTGCCTCGTGTAGACTTTCTACAATTTGAATTACATGCGTTATGGAAGGTTTGTCCGTGATGCGTTGCCTGGCTTCTCGTGTGGCGCTGGGGGAAGGACGCAAACAATCTGGAACATGAACGATCAGGCGTTCTATGAACCCGTTGCCGACATCTAGTGCGGTGAGGAGGTGAGCGGCTGGCCCTGGTTGGGTCGCTCCCAAAATAGAAAACGCTCGTCCTTCATCTATCTCACGCTTATTTTGTGTCGCATAAGTTGTTGACACCTTCTCTCCGCTGAAAATGTGACATAACGTAGCTATGTCACCGCTGGCATTCTCGCCGTCGTTTTTCGCCATCTTCAACATAACGTCATGGATCTCACTGTTGATCAGCATCCCGTTCCCCTGAGACAATCTTTGGAACAGGCCAGCAGACGTCGACTTACCAATTATAAGTGAATTGGCGTGATCGCGAGCGAGTGAGATGGCGTGTAGAGGTGCAGTTGCTCCCACTTGAATTGCCTGAGATTTACCAGTAGATGGTGGTCCAACGAACAATATGTACACGTTCGCTTTTGTCGTCATCCCGTTGTACCTCACGTCCGACGTTTCTGAGATGATATAAGCTGTCGTCGCCAAGGCGCTGTCCACAAGGTACCCCTCGCAAGTACTTATAGAACTCGCTATGTCCTTAAAATAAGACCGTACCTGCTGTGGAAAGAGACGACCATAATCAAACGGTGATGATCGAAGTCTGGCATGCAGGTTAGACCATGTCAAAGAGTTCTGTTTACCGACAGTTGACATGCGAGACATGATCAACTAAGATGCGAAACAATAATGTGTCAGATAAAGAAAGTATATCCAATGATTCAAACGCAAAACAAAGATGCGAAACAATAATAGCGTCCGATAAAAAGAGTAGTATATCCAATAATTAAACACGGAAAACGAAGATGCCAAACAATAATTGTGTCCGATAAAAAAGTAGTATATCCAATGACTACACACGCAAAACGAAGATGCGAAACAGTAATTGTTTCCGATAAAATAGTCGTATATCAAAATACACACGGAAAAGGTAAATCAATAATATCAGTAAGCACGTGCAGCAGAGATTTAGAACGAATGATTATATTTCATCATACTATCCTGTCTATATACTGTTTAGCTCCTAGGATACTGAATGAGAGAGGAAGTGGGTGATCTTAATTTACTTGGATCTTTTAGCTAAGGTATATTGTTCACATATTATTTTGCCGACAAAGAACAAAGGTTACCGCTTTCCATTATACTGTAAGTGTCTTAGGATCGCAGGTTCTAGTATTATAAAACAAAAGATTATTGTCTCTTTTGTGGACAATCTGACAGCTACTAGGATTATAATGGTTCAGAAAGTGCGGGATTAATACGTATTGACAGTGGAGGTGACAAAAGGTAGAATGAGGATTTTTTTTAGGGGGGTGTATTTAATGTTCATTTATCAAAAGTTTACTAAAAGGTACAGATAATGCATTGAAGTGTGTGTAAAACTTTCAATTGCGACTAGGAGAAAATAATATCATGCCATGTCAAACTTATTTATACTGCATGCTCGCATAAGAAATAGAAATGTAAAGCCTTCGTTAACGTTGAAATGGTAACAGTTTAAATCGTCAATAATAATTAACGTTGGTCGACGTCACAATTACTATCCTATTTTTGTTCTAAATGTTTAGTATGTTAATCAGAAACTATATCGATATCATTAAGTATGTCCCGCTTTTATCATTTAGTAAAAGAATCATAATATTTTTAAAGAAATCCTGTCGATTATAATGTTCGTAAAACGGCAATTTGTATATAACAAGTAAAAAAAAATTCATGTTATGGAGAAAAAATATATGATCGATATATCAAAAAAAAAGAAAGAAAATGACTATAAAAGAATGTGCCTTTAATAGGATTTTTTATTCTTAGATGTACCTCAAAAAAAATTATGTAATGCCCACATTCGTTTAGGTTATTTATTAAATGGTAGTTAAATTCTTTTGAAGATTGTATTGAGGTAGTGGGATATTTTTATATTTTATAGAATATTAAACAGGTTAGTGAATGTGGAAGAGGTTGAACCCTGTCAATTTAATTGAGATATGACAGATAATAAAATGAGAATTTTGTTATAAAATATCATAATAATCTTGAGGGATATCCGTGTTTCGGGGTCAACTATAGAATTAATTACTAAAACATAAATACGTTATTTGTATCTGTACGTGGTATAAGTCAACTTGTTCTTTTTTCAAACTTAGTTTTATATTATATATTGTTCCTTGAATATGGTGTAAAATGAGGAAGAATGTTTTGAACTATATTACTGGTAAAGATTGAAAGCTTTTAATCAGTTAATGCATACATAACCTTACAAATATATTTTCTTGTAACGCGCGCAATTGTTAATGTGATTGTTATAGAGCAAACGACTATAATGTAATTTTATGAGAAAACGGATTCTACTTGGAATATTCAATCGCTCTCTTAAATAAAATTCCTTATTTTGTATTATAAAAGATTTCTTTTTAACGTTATTCAATCCATTGTGATGAGGTGGCATTTTTAATTGGCATGTTTTTACACTTGATTTCTTTCATTTAATTGCAATTATTAAATTAAAATATGGAGTATTTTCAAAGCAAACCTGTTTCTCTCAGTATCTTTTTGTCTCTTGTTCACCATGTTTCTCTCAGTGCACTTTTACATTTCCTGACATATTGGATTCATTGTATATAATATTTAAAAAATATTCATATCCTTTCTTTATGTAGCTGTAATTTTGAGACTTCCACAAAAAAACAAAAAAACAAAAAAAAAATTGTAGTTGTACCTCTGTGTACCTCTGTGTACCTCTTATCAATATCAAGGTTTAAGGGTTTAGATAAGCTGAGTACACATGCGCGTTTCGTGTTCGGAAATACATTTAAGTAGAAAGAGGACATATGTGACGAAAATTATACGAATATTCTATTTAAATTATGCATTCTTTGAAAACATATTTTTAAATAACTGGCAAGTCCATATTAATGGAAACAATCAAGACGATTTAGGTACCAGTTTGGGTTTAGAGCTATTGACTAAAACTTTAAATTGTTAATCAAGCGTTAAGCTTATAATGTCTGGTTGTTGAACGCGTGCCACTTTCAAATGTAATGTTTTTGCGATACGGTCATTTGTTAGGTATTGTGCCGAAATTCTAAAAAAGGATTACGTAACTCAATAAGCCATCGACTACTTTGGATTTTCACGAAAGGCCATTAAATTGAAAATTATGACTGCCGTGATATTACTTTAAAACAGAGTTGCGATTGTTTAATAAGGATTTGCAATTGGTATCAATAGAACCTCCATACTACAGAGATAGGGGATGCGATTGATATATATAGCAACTTTGTTTAAGACATTGCCCTGAACTAATAGCAAAAAAATGCCCAGTCTATAACGGTTCGCTGACAGAGGATTATAAGCCCTCATTTCCCCTCAATAGTTTGAAGAAAGTAAATTGAATATAAATCTCGAAAATATAACAATGATGGTTAATGTAATTAAACGAATTTGAAACGCATTTCCGCTACAAACGATTGAGGATAGTTAATAATTATTGTAACGATATTTCGGCCAGTCAATGAAGACCATAATTCAGTATATAGGCCACAATTGGCTTTAATAGTTATATATATCACTTCTTTGTTCACATACTCCGAAATCGAACTTAGGGTGTATTCTGATACCACGTACTTTCATATTAAATTTCATTTAAATCCGTCAAACATTAAGTTATCTAATCGAAACCAGATTTGTTACCGACGGACGGAATAAAGGTCAAAAGGACGGACATCAGCGTTATTATATCCCCTCCGGCTTCGTCGGCGAGAGTAAAAAAAACATATCCTACATACCATTCAGATTTTATGTTATGAGCATATAAGACCGCAACATTCAAAGAAAACTTTTTAAAAGCAACGAAATTATGAATTGTGGCCATAAGCATGGAAGTATTTCATTGGTTCATTTCTTTTTCTCATTAAACATCAATCCAAGTTACGTGATTCTATTTATTATGGAAGGAGTGACGTTATTTCTTTATTATCACATATTGCATTATTGCAAATGAACTTATTATAAACCTAAATCTCTTCACGCATTTCCGCTCATTGACTTAACAAAGACTTACATGACATTAAATGTCATTATATTACGACAATGAATAATTATCATATGCAGACGCTCATTGACTTAACAAAGACTTACATGACATTAAATGTCATTATATTACGACAATGAATAATTATCCTATGCAGACAGTTCCGAAAAACGAAAAATATATTGTGATAGATTTACATCCTACTCTATATATTATTCTATTTATTTTCCTGAGATATAGAATTATATATAGAATTAGACTCAATTAAAAAAATGAAATAAAAAAAAAACTATAACATTACAGCTCCAAAAATAGCTAGTAAACCAATAATTAGTGGTGACTGCAATCAACACAATCCACACAATCAACACTAATTATTGGTTTGATAATTATAAACCAGGGAAGCGTGCTTCACTTGGATAACATTTTACACATTACTTTTACAATTAACTTATTAGATTGATACATTAATGAAATATGTGAAATTAACGTGACTATACTGTAGTAATAAATTTTTGTTTACTGTTATACATAAAGCAAACTAAATCCATCTTCGAAATTTAATCCAGAGCTACAAAGCTAAATGACTAACTGCTAATCCACCTAGCTGTCAAAGATATAACCAATCTCCTGTGGAATCTATTGTCCAATTCCATCCATTGATCGCCAAACCCAGCGGTCGCCAGCATCCGCGGCTTTAATTTTCTACACTTTTGTTACGCTTGGTAATTTGTGAGGAGCTTCATGATTGCAATGCGCCATACTACATATTGACAGTTTATACAAATTACGCACAACACAAAGCATTAAATAATGGGTCATTCGCGAGCAAAAGGGAAAAAAGGGCACGTCATTGCGCATACTTTAATGTTCAAAGATAAATTATTATTACTGTGTGTTTTAAAGGTAAGTTTTAAGACTTGAATATTTAAGTGTCTATCATAAATTGTGCGAGGTTCAACAATAAAACGGGTAACATGAGTACGAGAAGTTGACCACAATATGCTTTTGTCAGAATGGGAAGGGGGAGGCGGTAAATTTAATTTTTTTACTTTAAAAAAACTTATAAAAAATAAATGGCTTTTTGTTCTGTATTTCTGAACAGTGACAAAATTATTATAGTGAATGTGTTAGCCTATATTAAAAAGAAAAAGGAGTCCATTAAGACATTCAAAATCTGAATTTGGTAATAATCGGACGATAACGGAAGTAAAGTTGTATCATGTATCACGGGTTTTAGGGTGTTTTTGTTTTGCAAATTAATATGAATTTAAGTAACAGACTACTTTTTAAAGGAAAACGGGTATCAAATCAGCTTTACAGATTTAAAAAAAATGTACGTATAAGGGAGATTAAAAGTTGGCTACCTGCCAAGTCTCATAGGTTGTTTAAAACAGTTTAATTATGCTTCGAGTACAAACCACCTTTCATGTTTTGCCGATAGGGGAACAAAGGTGTCCCACACAATACCTTCCGCAACCCATACCCTTTGAAGTTTATTGTCAAGTTCCTTAACCGTTTGAATGGACGAATTTTTGTCTTATAAACTGTGGGAGGAGAAAGGAACCGTTTTTCATTGTTTTGTCCCACCACTTCTATTAATCCCCAACAAAAGAGAGTTCAAGCTCAATCATTTAAGAATTAAAATCTTTAAATCAGCGTGTATACAAGCAATGAGCTAGCTAGGAAAAGTGTGATAAAACCCAAGGTGAAACCCATGTCCAACTAAGATAATCAAATAGTTTGATTAATGAATTTTCATTAGGCCTATGTATGCCTAAAAACCAAATTTATTAATCACTAATCTAAGCTTGCTCCTCAAAAATAAAAGAGAACAAAAAGAGAGCAAAAAATATTTTAAACAACATTTAAAAGAACTTAACTTTGGTAATTTTAAAAGTTAATGCATTGAATCACAATGGAAGAAAAAATATATCTTACGTAACCCCAACAATTAATTCTTGAAAAGCAAATGCAGCTTTTAACGTGAGTCCTCCGCTAAGAGGGTTAGGTAATTCCTCCTACTGCTATTATGCTTTTAATACGCTTCGTATTCATTAAACATTTTTTAATAATTATAACAATCATCCATTGCAATATTAAAATAATTTGTGTTTGGGTTTTTGGGAGGGGGGGGGATTAGATCATATGAGAAACAAGGATTATACATAACTGTCGGCACCACCAAAAGGTTTGCCACGGCAGAGGAGTTAAATGTTCATTCCTGTAGATAGTCAAAATGTTCAGCTGCGATGTCCCTGACCTCGACCGTAAACGACTTCGCGCTCGTATTGTGCGCCTAAATAAAGATCTCGAGTCGAGTGCTTCAGCCCAAGCACAACCCCCCCCCCCCTTCTTATCGAAATAAGCGTGAGCGGCTCCCCTCAAGATTCAATTATCAAAGGACGACGTCAAAGCCTTTAAAAGCATTGACAAAAGGGAAAGGTCCCGTTATCTTTACACACAATAATAGGAGTGAGTTTATGAAAAAGGGTTTTCGAAAATGCCTCAAAACACACGGTATTCACTTTTCACATCAGAGAACAAGATGAAAGGCTTTCGCAACATTATTCTCATTTCAACATTAACAGCCGCTCGTTCTCTATTTCGTTCCCTGTAACAGAGAGAGGTAGTGAGAGAGGGAGAAAGAGAGAGAGAGAGAGAGATTAAAAGAGAAAGAGAGATTCAGAGAGGCAAAGAGAGGCAGAGAGAAACAATCATTTCTCATATAATTTGTTGGACTTTAACATTTTAAATAAACACATCTTCTTGTTCATTTCTTAAACTTGAAGAATTGTTGTATCTTTGCATGATTATTCTAAGATCTACATAAGGTAACTTCGGGTTCTGCGTTATATGTTTAATATTTAAACGACTTCGCGCTCGTATTGTGCGCCTAAATAAAGATCTCGAGTCGAGTGCTTCAGCCCAAGCACAACCCCCCCCCCCCCCCCCTTCTTATCGAAATAAGCGTGAGCGGCTCCCCTCAAGATTCAATTATCAAAGGACGACGTCAAAGCCTTTAAAAGCATTGACAAAAGGGAAAGGTCCCGTTATCTTTACACACAATAATAGGAGTGAGTTTATGAAAAAGGGTTTTCGAAAATGCCTCAAAACACACGGTATTCACTTTTCACATCAGAGAACAAGATGAAAGGCTTTCGCAACATTATTCTCATTTCAACATTAACAGCCGCTCGTTCTCTATTTCGTTCCCTGTAACAGAGAGAGGTAGAGAGAGAGGGAGAAAGAGAGAGAGAGAGAGAGAGATTAAAAGAGAAAGAGAGATTCAGAGAGGCAAAGAGAGGCAGAGAGAAACAATCATTTCTCATATAATTTGTTGGACTTTAACATTTTAAATAAACACATCTTCTTGTTCATTTCTTAAACTTGAAGAATTGTTGTATCTTTGCATGATTATTCTAAGATCTACATAAGGTAACTTCGGGTTCTGCGTTATATGTTTAATATTTATTTCATTTAAAGTACGTCGGAACGTGATCACATTAAAATTATTTACAAACAGTAACGACAAATGCAAAAGCACCAAAAAAAGGGGGAAAAACCACGAAGGTTATCTGAACCTGAGACACATGTAATATACAAGGATCATCAAGCTGTACGTCAATTAACTTATCGTGTACAAAATATCATACCTTACCTTAATTCCGCTCTTCTATTGTTTATAATCATGACAACAACCTGTACCCTCGGCCACGTTAATTGTTCCTCTTTCTTAACAAAGCTGTACTAAGGCCTAAGACATAACTCTTTTCGCCTGTTCTATGTAGGTCTCAAATACTTTCAGTTATTTCTGTGTCATTTTTTTTGGTATATACTTTGTCAATACTGTCTTACAAACCCTAATTGTCAACATTTGACAATATTTACAATTTATCACGTTACGCCTATCATTATCCGCTCTAGATTCCTATCTTTGTTATACTCATTTCTTGGTACTCTTAAGTTTCATTCTTTCTCTTAAAATGCTGTACACTATCTTGTAGATAACCCCTAATGTCCAGATGTATATTAATTCGGTCGACAGCATATAATGAACGTACAATTTTCTTTTGATGCAACAGAGATCTACATTCAAAACAAAAAATGTATTTTCTATAATTTTGGGTCAATAATATTTTTTCTCATTACGAAATTATCAGACGCTCGTTCTCTATTTCAGAATCCTAAATATATAAGATAGATGTGTATATCTTCAGGGATAAATGATTCAATAATTTATCTCAAAAAAAAAATATGGCCGGCATACAAGAAAATGGCGGAATAGGATATAAAATGATAATGATGATGCAAAAAATTTTTAACACAAATATACACACAGAGACAAAAAGAGAGAGATAGAGAGAGAATGAGAGACGAAGGATAACCGGACGGTAACGAAAGACATTGATATTGTATCATGTTTTCTAGTATGTGTGACGAGTTTTCAGTTGTTTTTGTTCTGCAAATTAATATGCATTTAACAAGTAGACTATTTTTTTAAAGGAATAATATAACGGGTGTCAAATCAGCTTAACAGATTTCACAAATTCCCGTATAAGGGAATTAACAGATAGCTACCTGCCAAGTCTAAAAAAAGTTTAATTATGATTCGAGTACAAACCACCTTTCATGTTTTGCCGATAGGGGACCAAAGGTGTCCCACACAATAGCTTTTAAGTTTATTGTCAAGTTCCATAACCGTTTTCCAAAAGAATGGACGAATTCTTGTCTTATAAGTGGTGGGAGGAGAAAGGAACCGATGTTCATTGTTTTGTCCCACCACTTCTATTATTCCCCAAAACAAGAGAGTTGAAGCTCAATCATTTAAGAATTAAAATCTTTAAATCATCGTGTATAAAAGCAATGAGCTAGCTAGAAAAAGTGTGATGAAACCCATGGTGAAACCCATGTCCAACTAACATTAATCCAAGAGTTCGATTAATGAATTAAGTCATTGATCATAACAACCTTATTTTCATTAGGCCTATGTATGCCTAAAAACAACATTTTATAATCACTAAACTTGCTCCTCAAAAATAAGAGAGAGCAAAATATATTTTTAAATGATTTAAAAGAACTTAACTTTGGATATTCTTAGAAGTTAATGCATTGCTTCACATTGGAAGAAAATATATCTCTTACGTAAACCAAACAATTAACTCCTGAAAAGCACATGCAGCATTGAACTTGAGTCCTGCGCATGGAGGGTTTCTTAGTTCCTCCTACTGCTATCATGCTATTAATACGCTTCGTATTCATTAAACATTTCATTAATATAACAATAATCCATTGCGATATTATTAAAATAATTTGTGTTTGGGTCTGTGGGAGGGAATAATTAGATCATATGGGAAATAAGAATTGGGCATAACTGTCGGCACCACCAAAAGGTTTGCCACGGCAGAGGAGTTAGATCTTCATTCCTCTATAAAGTCAAAATGTTCGGCTGCAATGTCCCTGACCTCGACCGTAAACGACTTCGCGCTCGTAATGTGCGCCTAAAATAAAGATTTTCGAGTCGCGTGCTTCAGCCCAAACACCCCCCCCCCCCCCCCCCCGTCTTATCGAAATACGCGTGGGCGGTTCCCCTCAAGATTCAACTATCAAAGGACGTGGTCAAAGCCTTTGAAAGCATTCGAAAAGGGGAAATGTCCCGTTATCTTTGAGAGGGCCTTCGGTCTTGAAAAGCGCTATATAAGAACTAGCTATTATTATTATTATTATTATTTTATCAAAATGATTTTCAAAAATGCCTCAAAACACACGGTATACACTTTTTCACATCGGAGAACGAGATGAAGGCTTTCTCAATATTCTACTCACATAATCATTAACAGCCGCTCGTTCTCTATTTTCGTTTCCTATAGCATAGAGAGGTAAAGAGAGAGAGAGAGAAAGAGAGACAGAGATTGAGAGAGAAAGAGAGATTCAGAGAGGCAAAGAGAGAGAAAGAGAGAGAAACAAAAATTTCTCATAATCATTTTTTGGGACTTTAACAATGTAATTATTCACATCTTCTTGTACATTTCTTTAACTTTATTGATTGTTATATCTTGTCATGATTATTTTAAGATCTACATGAGTAACTTCGGGTTCTGCGTTATATCTTTGATAACAATTTTGATTTAGAGGACTTCGGAACGTGATCACAATAAAATTATTTTACAAACAGTAACGACAAATGCAAAAACAAGAACACCCCCCCCCCCAAAAAAAAAGGGGGGGAGAAATAAAAGGTTATCTGAACTCAATGAACATGTAATATACAAGGATCATCATGCTGAATGTCAGTTAACTTATCGTGTATAAAATATCATACCCTTAATTCCGCTCTTCTATTGTTTATAATCATGACAACAACCTGTACCCTCGGCCACGTTAATTGTTCCTTTTACGTAACATAGCTTTAGTAAGGCCTAAGAAAACTCTTTTCGCATATTCTATATAGGTCTCAAATACTTTCAATTATTTCTGTGTAATTTTGTATGAATATACTTTGTCAATACTGTCTTACAAACTATAATTGTCAAAATGTGACAATACTTACAAACTATCACGTTACGCCTATCATCTTTCGCTCTAGAATCATATCTTTTTATACTTATTTCTTGTTACTCTTCATATTTTTTCTTGTCACCCTCTCCAGAATGCTTCTGTTTTAGTAGTGAATTTATGCTACTTATTTTATATAAATAAAAAGAGAAGTTTCATTCTTTCTCTTATAATGCCTTCCACTATCTTGTAGATAACCCCTAATGTCCAGATATATATTATTTAGGTCGACACCATATAATGAACGTATCATTTTCTTTTGATGCAACAAAGATCTACATTAAATAAAAAAAATCATTTTCTATAATTTTGGTACAATAATATTTTTTCTCATTACTAAATTATCAGCCGCTCGTTCTCTATTTCAGATTCATTTAATATATAAGATAGATGTGCATATTATCAGGGATAAATGATTCAATAATTTATCTCAAATAAGGAATAATGCCGGCATACAAGAAAATGGCGGAATAGGATATAAAATGATAATGAAGATGCAAAACGATTTTTAACAAATGTATACACACAAAGACAAACAGAGAGAGAGAGAATGTGAGACGAAGGATAACCGGACGGTAACGAAAGACATTGATATGGTATCATGCTTTCTGGTATGTGTGACGAGTTTTCAGTTGTTTATGTTCTGCAAATTAATATGCATTTAAGTATAGACTATTTTTTAAAGGAAAACGGGTGTCAAATCAGCTTAACAGATTTCACATATTTCCGTATAAGGGAATTAACAGTTGGCTACCTGCCAAGTCTAAAACAGTTAAATTATGCTTCGAGTACAAACCACCTTTCATGTTTTGCCGATAGAGGAACAAAGGTGTCCCACACAATACCTTCCGCAACCCATACCATTTGAAGTTTATTGTCAAGTTCCTTAACCGTTTTCAAAAAGAATGGACGAATTCTTGTCTTATAAGTGGTGGGAGGAGAAAGGAACCGATGTTCATTGTTTTGTCCCACCACTTCTATTAATCCCCAAAAAGAGAGTTGAAGCTCAATCATTTAGGAATTAAAATCTTTAAATCCTCGTGTATACAAGCAATGAGCCAGCTAGAAAAAGTGTGATGAAACCCATGGTGAAACCCATGTCAAACTAAGATAATCCAATAGTTTGATTAATGAATTATGTCATTGATCATAACCTTATTTTCATTAGGCCTATGTATGCCTAAAAACAACATTTTATAATCACTAAACTTGCTCCTCAAGAATAAGAGAGAGCAAAATATATTTTTAAATGATTTAAAAGAACTTAAATTTGGATATTCTTAGAAGTTAATGCATTGCTTCACATTGGAAGAAAATATATCTCTTACGTAAACCAAACAATTAACTCCTGAAAAGCACAAGCAGTATTGAACTTGAGCCCTGCGCATGGAAGGTTTCTTAGTTCCTCCTACTGCTATCATGATATTAATACGCTTCGTATTCATTAAACATTTCATTAATATAACAATAATCCATTGCAATATTATTAAAAATAATTTTTGTTTGGATCTGTTGAAGGGGGAAATTCGATCATATGGGATATAAGAATTAGGCATAACTGTCGGCACCACCAAAAGGTTTGCCACGGCAGAGGAGTTACATCTTCATTCCTCTAGAAAGTCAAAATGTTCAGCTGCGATGTCCCTGACCTCGACCGTAAACGACTTCTCGCTCGTAATGTGCGCCTAAATAAAGATCTTCGAGGCGCGTGCTTCAGCCCAAGCACACACCCCCCCCCCCCCCCCCCCCCGTCTTATCGAAATACGCGTGGGCGGTTCCCCTCAAGATTCAACTATCAAAGGACGTCGTCAAAGCCTTTGGAAAATTGAAAAGGGGAAAGGTCCCGTTATCTTTACACACAGACAATAGGAGTGACTTTATCAAAAAGGATTTTCAAAAATGCCTCAAAACACACGGTATACACTTATTCACATCGGAGAAAGATAAAAGGCTTTCGCAATAATTTTATTATTCTCATTTCAACATTACCAGCCGCTCGTTCTCTATTTTCGTTCCCTGTAACAGAGAGAGGTAGTGAGAGAGGGAGAGAGAGAGAGATTAAGAGAAAGAGAGTTTCAGAGAGGCAAAGAGAGACAGAGAGAAACAATCATTTATCATAATCATTTTTTGGACTTTTACATTTAAATTAATCACATCTTCATATTCATTTCTTAAACTTTAAGGATTGTATATCTTTGCATGATTATAATAAAAGAAAAAGTTTCATTGTTTCACTTAACATGCTGTCCACAATCTTCTAGATAACCCCAAATGTCCAGATGTATATTATTTCGGTCGTATGACCTTGACATTAATAACTTTTGCGTAAGAAAAAATTCCGTTTTCAAACATTATCTATAAGTGCTTCTTAAATAATAAATAATAAGATATTTGTATACCGCAAATTGCAAAATTGCCTCTTATTGTATTATATGATTTAATGTATGTTTTCTTGTTTGCATTTTCTTTTTGGCGGGGTAGGGGGGGGGGGGGGTGGTGGTTGTGGCAATATCGGTTGAGGCTTATGAGATCTATATCCGCGTGCAAGAAAACAGTGCACGAAAACAGATAAAAAGGGTATTTTTTAAGCATTAGGCACGTATCCAGGATTATCTGTTTAGAGTATCAAAAACCTACAAAACAAATCACGAACGTATCGCTGATTGGCTATGGGATGTAGCTTTATTGGGCTTTGCTGATTGGCTATGGGATGTAGCTTAATTGGGCTTTGCTGATTGGCTATGGGATGTAGCTTTATTGGGCTTTGCTGATTGGCTATGGGATGTAGCTTTATTGGGCTAAGCTGATTGGCTATGGGATGTAGCTTTATTGGGCTTTGTCATAAAACATCAGTGCACAGCAGGTGGATCGCGCTATGTCCGATTTAAACGGATTAACAACACAGAGAGTATTAATGACTGAGCATACTTCAAAGCTTATAGGCTGTACAAAGCAAAAACATCATTTGAAGTTGCGCTCTCTTCAATATCGACTATCGAATTTTGTCGTCAGGATTTCCTTTGTTATATAATCTCTATTGAATGGCGTTCTACACTTTCTTGATACAGTTATTAAATTGTATAAGGTGTCCAATAATTCATGCTGCAATAAATTCTTCGAGGATGTACATTTCATAAAACTTTTTGGTTTCATTCTGACGTCAATCTCTGCATATACCCTTTCGCCGTAAGCTGTTGGAACTCTTGATCGCGGTAACATCAATTATTTTTCGGCACAAAACTCCTTGCTTGTACTTCGTGGATATATAGTCAACCTTAAATTACATATACATTTGTCAGATAACTGATAGACAACTTTTGGCTAATTTGTGAAAATTACGCAATGTACTCCTTCCCATTGAAGCAGACCCGTGGAGTACAGGCTGGAAATGGTTTGCGAGCATCAGCAAACAACGGCTCACAAACAGAAACGTGGCACCAATCATACGGACGATCTACCGGTGGACCCACAAATTTCATAAGCTACGACAAATTATGTAGTAATATTTTATGTAACAAGGAAACGACTCTACAGTGGCTGAAGGAAAATAAACTCATTGCAAGTCAAAGATCATGCCCAACATGTCATGATGACATGAAATTGTGCGTTACAAGTGATCGACATGATGGATTGAAATGGATGTGTCGTAAAAATAAAGGAACAGACAGACACCGCAAGGAATGTTCCATCCGAAAGGATTCTTGGTTCGAAAACAGCAATCTCACCATCCCAGAATCCCTTAAATACACATATTGGTGGAGCATGGGAATATCGCAAGCCAATATAATTCTACAACTTCAACTATCTGACCACACATCCGTTGACTGGGCTATGTTCTGCCGGGAAGTATGTTTGGAAACTTTGAACAATCAAAAACGCAAAATAGGTGGTCCTGGGAAGATTGTGGAGATAGACGAATCCAAAGTTGGCAAGAGGAAGTATCATCGAGGACATATGGTAGAAGGTCAATGGGTATTTGGAGGGATAGAGAGAGAAAGCAGAAACAGCTTCATGTTTGCTGTTGAAGACAGATCAGAAGCCACTTTGCTTCCACTGATTATTGCTCACATTGAACCTCACACAACTATCGTTTCAGACTGCTGGAAGGCTTACTACAACCTAAGCAAACATGGTTACCATCATGAAACGGTCAACCACTCAGTTGAATTCAAGAACTCAGACGGCTTTCACACGAATACAATCGAAGGTCACTGGCGGCATCTCAAAGCGAGTCTTCCACAGTACAGCAGGAAAAAGGCACACTACGAATCATATCTTGCTGAATTTCTGTATAGAGACCAGCATCCACGCGGGGACATGTTTACGTCATTCATGCGCGATGTAGCTCACGTGTACGACGCAACGACGTAGTTTCATCCAGTTAAAAACGATAAACAGAATGATATTTCGCTCATCATGATGTTCGAAAAAAGAAAGTGCCTAAATACTGAAACGGAGAACAAAGACAGTCATAATATAATACATAATATATTATATTCCTTCAATTTTTTTTAAGGTTAAAAATCTCATCATTAGTTTCATAAAAAGGAGATGTAAATAAACCTTCGAAAATGTTTAAATTACTGTTATGTGTATTATTTTACAATTTCATTGAAATATTGATGCTCATAATTATCATCTTTTACGTTTAAGATATGCTTTGAAGACACATGATTGGAACGGTATTTTACCACCCCGCACTCCCTCCCCCAATAGGTAGACTATAATAATAAAAATTAACAAAATTAAAAATGTGTACCAAAACATACAGCATCTAAAACGAACCCATATAAAAATTCAAAAACACCTTATTTTTCTATAAAACTGATCATGATAGAATTATTCTTCAATGAGTGCTACTTTTTATTTTTCTAATCCAATTCACAATCTTAACGGAAAAAATTCTTACATGTCATTCATTGTGAACAAGAAAATGTAAATACTATACATGTAGTAATAAATGGTTGTATTGGAAATGTAGAAATAAAGTCTTAATTCTAAATTACGTACATATCTATAGGTTCACGAGTGTGTATCTATATTTTATAAGGGATGTATAATTATATATATAAATGTTGTATGCATGTGTATAAATATAATTATGTAAACATACATGTATGTACATACATGTATGTATGTTTAGGCCTATGTTGTATGAATGCATGTACTTGTAACGAAGTAAATATATATGTATTATATATATGCATATATGCAGTCAAATATTTCAACACTACACTCTTAACCTATATCTTGCCATTATGTTGTTTATGCATGCCATACACTTTATTGATACTATGTTGCAGTCCTCTTCTTTTATCTTTCTCCAAGCTCTCTATCGTCCTCTCCTCTTTGCCTATCCCTTTCTTCCCTTCTCCCATTTATAATGTATAATTGTATTTATGTATTCGGGCGTACCCACTACAAGCTATGCTTTTCGGGTTTCGCGCCTTCTTCCTTGTAATAAAAGTTCTTTAATTATATTTATGTTCCTACTTATAAATTGTATTGTTTGGAAGAAAATAAATGTTCTTTTGAATTGAATTTAATAATATGGTGTCAAATTGTAGTAACATCTTAATTTTCATACTTGTCTGAATGACTGGTCTCGATAGAAAGAATAGTTCATGAATAATATATTATGTGTTATGTGATTGTATTTGAATGTGTGTATGTGTGTGTGTGTGTATGTGTGTGATCATGTGAGATTTTGCACTATTATGCAAAGGTACATTGCACTTTAAAAGAATAAGCGTGGACTCTATTATCTTTAGGATTACAAATAAAAAAAAATAAAAAAATTTCTTTTAATATAAGACTTTTATAAACGCTTTCCATTTATTATGGCATTTTGTAAGACATTTTAGCGCGGTATGAGAGGGAGAAAGTGGTTCCACTTATGTTTAACTACGGTACAACCATTGCTTATGGTTGATAAGTTCTCTCTCTCTCTCTCTCTTTTTCTCTCTCTTACTTTCTTTCTTTCACTTTCTCTTTGTTCATTACGTTAAAACGTGTTGCATAAATGAAATAAAATAAACACGAATCGAAGATGAATTATTTTTTCAAAACTTTAAAGACTTTAAATCTAATTTCGTACTCGCCCCTAACTACAATCAATTTGCATTTAAATCAAATATCTTTCATTTAGAGTGTACAAAATTTCCTAAAATGACGCGGGACCCGGTGTCCTATGATAAGGGTTAGGGGTTAGGGTAAGTGATAGGACTATAATAATCATGCACATCTAATTTTCATAACCCATTCTCGAACGTATTGAAAACAAGATAAAGGGGAATAGAGGAATAATACTATTAGTCATAGGGCTATAATAAATATGCAATCCCACAAGAGAAAGGGGAAAAGAGGAATAATACTATAACAATAATAATAAGGGTGCGCATGCGCACATGATAACCGTTATTTTGGTTGTAGGATTACTGTAGAGTTTTATACAAATCATGCAAACCTTTACGACCCATCGTTCGTTCAATCGGTAAGGACAGCGTAAGCGTAATACAACGTTAATGATATGGGTCAGAATCTCAGTATAATTCAGTTGTTCTGACCTTTTCCCAAACTTTCGTAGCTAGCTATAGACTCTTCGCGGGCGGGTTTATTGAAATTAAGGCTGTTGTGTAAATGTACTGGGGTCTGGAATATAGAATATCATATAATATAATGTTATCGTCTTCTTCCAAAGAATGAAGGAAATTTTCTTCGAAGTGATACATACATACAAATATCAAAACTTCTACAAAAATTTAAAATATAAATGAAATCATAGCAAAATATCAAATGCATAAAAAGTTATAAAGTACGAGTTTCTGAATAAAACATACATACAATACAAATTACATAAAACGTAACGATGAGGGAAGAAGAGAAAAAAGGAAGAGATAGAGAAAAATATAAAAGGATGGGAATTAAAGGAGAAACTACCCAGGGAAAGAAACTCAAAAACCGACCCCCCCCCCCCCCCCCCACCTCCAGACCCTCACACGCCTTCAAACAAGAAGAGACAGAGAGACTAGAAAGAGAAAAGAAAGAAGAGGGGGGGGGGGGAGAAAGGAAAGTAAACGAAAGAAAAAGGGTGAAGGTAAGCGAGAAATAGGAGAGAAAGGAAAAGAGGGAAAAAGTACATGGCATATTTATAAACAAAAAGTTTATAAAGTTATTGGGAGGGCTAGAGGAAAAGTACACAAATACACTAAGAAAAAACACCAAAGAACATTTTCAAATGCATGGTAAAGTCGGCGGGCGCATGCAAGGTGGCTACCATGCCAACCATTATTCAGCAACCCGGCACGAGCCCGCCAAGGATCCTGTATTTGATGATATTACCAGAGTTTCAAATGGAGAAATGAAATTTTCGGTGAGCAGAGGGGCTATATCACCCCAGTTGCTTGTCTGGTATTAATTACAAACTGCTTTCTTCCGAGATATCTTTGCATAATTATATAGAACAAGCTTTGTGATGGTTCTTTGAGAATCCGTTTAGCCGGAAGATAGAACAAAAGTGATAACGAAAAAAATAAGGAAAGATAGAAAGGGAAGACAGAGAAAATAAACAACAACAAAAGGAAATATTGAAATGGAAGATAAGTAAAGATGGAAATACAGAATAAAGTAACGATAAATGGAGAAAAAAAAAATGAATGAAGACAAAAATAAACAAGATAAAATGAGAAAATAAAAAATAACATAAGGAAAGATGGAAAGGAAAGATAGGTGAAAATAAGAGAAATACATAAGGAAAGATGGGAAGAGAAGACAAAATTAGGAGAAAATAAAGAAATATAATATAAGGAAAGTCAACAAAAAAAATGTTGAAAGAAGGAGAAAAATAAAGAATAACATTAGCCGGAAGATAGAACAAAGGTGATAATAGTGACGTCATGAATACACATCGTTGGCATCGTAGGATCGTTGGCAGCTAACCAATAGACCGGCACAGTGATAAAGGGGTCAGTGACGTCATGTATTCACATCGTTGGCATCGTAGGATCGTTGGCAGCTAACCCATAGACCGGCACAGTGATAGAGGGGTCAGTGACGTCATGTATTCACATCTTTGGCATCGTAGGATCGTTGGCAGCTAACCCATAGACCGGCACAGTGATAGAGGGTTCAGCTAGTCATGTATTGACATCGTTGGGATCGTAGGATCGTTGGCAGCTAACCCATGCATAGACCGGCACAGTGATAGAGGGGACAGTGACGTCATGTATTCACATCGTTGGCATCGTAGGATCGTTGGCAGCTAACCCATAGACAGGCACAGCGATAGAGGGTTCAGTGACGTCATGTATTCACATCGTTGGCATCGTAGGATCGTTGGCAGCTAACCCATAGACTGGCACAGTGATAGAGGGGTCAGTGACGTCATGTATTCACATCGTTGGCATCGTAGGATCGTTGGCAGCTAACCCATAGACCGGCACAGTGATAGAGGGGTCAGTGACGTCATGTATTCACATCGTTGGCATCGTAGGATCGTTGGCAGCTAACCCATAGACCGGCACAGTGATAGAGGGGTCAGTGACGTCATGTATTCACATCGTTGGCATCGTAGGATCGTTGGCAGCTAAACCCATAGACCGGCACAGTGATAGAGGGTTCAGCTAGTCATGTATTGACATCGTTGGGATCGTAGGATCGTTGGCAGCTAACCCATAGACCGGCACAGTGATAGAGGGTTCAGCTAGTCATGTATTGACATCGTTGGCATCGTAGGATCGTTGGCAGCTAGCCCATAGACATGCACAATGATAGAGGGTTCAGTGACGTGATGTATTCACATCGTTGGCATCGTAGGATCGTTGGCAGCATACCCATAGACCGGCACAGTGACAGTGGGTTCGGAGTGACGTCATGTATTCACATCGTTGGCATCGTAGGATCGTTGGCAGCTAGCCCATAGACAGGCACAATGATAGAGGGGTCAGTGACGTCATGTATTCACATCGTTGGCATCGTAGGATCGTTGGCAGCTAACCCATAGACCGGCACAGTCATAAAGAGGTCATGCAGCGATTGTCAACACGCAACGATATAGCAAAGAGATACTCTTTGACACATCATGTCCTTAGATATAGCGTCTACATCGTCGTTGTACATGTAAGTGTGTGTGATGTGGTTATATGCACCGTGTATTGTTTGACTCACATCGTAGGTCGTTGGAAATAATTTTCAGACGTGCTCTCGGCTGGCGGGGTATTCTGCAGTTGTTCCACAACAAGTTATCATCTACATAGTAGCAGAATATATGCTACTTTGAAACACTAAAATGCACTGTAACTTCTGCTGACAAAGACAAAGAACTCGGCTTTCTACACTATACATTATACACACTCATCTCTTTGTCTACTCCTAAAAGCTAGGTACAACATCTAACATCATCTTTACGAAACTCCTATAAAATTCTACCAAACTCAACTGAGATTATATTAAGATACATCCTAGCATTCTAGTATATATCAAATAACATATATAGAAATAGATATCGTATTCTTACCGAATTGGGCCTGTAGTTTGTTCCACAAAATAACTAAAAACTTTCTGCTGCAATGTTATGTAACTCGGACCTTACTGCATCACTTCGACATTCAGAATGACTGGAGTTTGCTTCTCCCAGAACATAGGTTGAGAAGAACAAAGAACTTCCTGTCTCTGTGACTCGTATAATCTTAAAGTAAACAATAGCCTCCAAGATATGCTGGTAGGCATATTAAGACACTGGTAGTCTCATAATAGACTCTTCAAACTATATAAGAAATGCACATTTCTTCACTACATCCTGATGTAGTGACAACATCATTGAATTCATCATGGAGTTCCTATTCCTTTTCGTATATCTCTGACGACTGCCCGGAGTTGACCGTTGAAAACGCGAGGAGTTATATTGAGACCTACTATATTGGGTTCTTTTTACCCTTTTTGTTATGTGTTGGTGTGATAGGGAATCTGATTTTTCTTCACGTTGTACGTAGCATGCTCTACATGCGCACTGCTACCAACTGGATACTGGCAAATTTGGCTGTTGCTGATCTGATATTTCTCTCCTTTGGTATAGGGGACAAACTATCACCATTATCAATGATCGCTTCTCTTTCGGAGAGTTTGGTTGCCCGATCATCTTTGCATTCATCGACGCCTCCTATTTCGTAGCGATCTGTATGGTAACTCTCGTGTCCGTGGAGCGATATTACGCGGTGTGTCGTACTCATAGTGCGCGTAATAATACGCGCAGGTCCATGTTTATCGCTCTAGTGGTACTATCATGGATCATCAGTATCGGTATCGCTGCCTCATTCGTTCCTGCATCCACTACCAATATGTAGGATGCCGTGTTTGGCCTGATGTCGAACCCTACAAAAATCTGCCAATGAGCATAGGGTGGTGCGTACCAACCCGAGGGTTAGAAAGATACTCACTTTACGTGAACATTGCCAGAACGGTTCCTTTCCTTCTTTTGGTTACTCTGAACCTATGGCTCTACGTGTGTATTATGAGAGGCATGACGCGTGCGGTCCGTCATACGCGCATTGCCGGACGTGCAGACACCAACCTAAAACAGCGAAACCAAATAACAGGCATGCTTGTGGTCAACGGTCTCATATTCTTCATCTGTCTAGTACCCTTTGAGATCTAATTCTGTATCCTTCAAGCAGTTAACATGATCCGGGATGAGGATGAACCCATTTTCAGTCAACGTGTTATGGTACTACTCCGATACGTTTCACAGGCCTGTCCTACATTAACAGCGTCATTAACCCTTTCATATATATCGGAATGAGTAGGAGATATCGTGATGCGTTTAAGGACTCTCTACTGTGCCGAGCTACCACAATGAATGAGACGCGGACCACCACATCCTCCACCACTACAACTGCGATTCCAATTGGCCACTCATACGAACCTGTTGACACTAAACTGTAATCTGGTAATAGCAGTTATTAAATTCAAGATTTTAAATGGTCCGGGGAATCATTAGGGTTCCTTATACACGAACCCAACTAGATCTCTGCCGGGAAAGACTCACTGTAGTATCGAAAAGCCCAACGTTTTCATCAATGAAATAGCAGTTGGGCCATTTTACCTGCTCAATTTGTTGATGATCTTAAAATGGGTAACACAATTACAGTGTGTTATTCATGGAATCATCTAATTTTACAAATCAACTTACTTTAGAAAAGTCTCATTGACAACCACATTGTTTGATGTTCTCCCTGTCATTAGGACACACTCTTGGCTTCTCTCGCTTCCCCTGTCATTGAGTCATTAAAGGTAATACAAAGTTTTGGGAAATTTTGAAAATTGGGTGGATAGTGATTCTTTACAACGTTGAGATATGTGGATGCCCATGTGGATGTATTATGAGCGCTTTAAAATTTAGCCCCTAAAACATTTCTGTTTTCAAGAAAAATTGAATATAAAAATGTACCGGTGCTCCCGGTAAATTTTGATACATTTCAAATAGCGCCTACGGCCGTACAATGGTAGCTGCGACCATGAAAATCTCAGAATATGTAGTTGTGGTAAATAATTTCCAAACCGGAATAGCTAATCGGTCGATTTCAGTCAAGAAACATTGTTTTATACGTTTTAGACGTAAATAATCATATCTGATTGATACACGTCTGTAAAAACCCAATTACACACACACACATTGTTTTATAGCTTAATTAATATATTGACCTTGAGAGGGAGCTATTCAACATAAAGAGTTAATTATTTACAATTTCATCACTTTAGACTCGATTTCAACCGCGACAACGATCACTGAATATTGTAGGATAGTATATGCTTCCAATATGTTCATTTGAACCTAATTCATAACCCCATACCAAAACTTTGTAATACCTTTAAACAATGACAAAGTGTAATGGAGAAGCTATCTTCTTTTTTTAAATGAAAGTCTCCTGTCAATATCTTTGGAAGTAATCAACTTGTGTTCTTTCTTGCATTTACTGAGTCTTCGAGGTTTGTGGGCTACATCTCTGGGTTTTCATGTGCTATTTAAGGCAAATACATTATCATGTGAAATATTGCAATGCACATTACAGAGCAAAGATATCTTAGATAGTTAGTCAGCTGTTTAAAATCATTTAAGGTTATCCTGTGGATTGAAACACGGTCCTGCGAAAGCTTAGATACTTGGATCATTGGATCACTTTAAAGAATGATGTATTTAATCATGAAACTGAATCAACTCTTTTCTGATTTGTTTTCCTTGCAATTATTCTTTCTCTCCACACAAGTAATGCTAAAATAAGCACTGATCATTTTATTTAATGCATATATGTATTTTTTTATGCGGAGGAAAGCACAGAACTCTTCCTTTTTTTAATTGTTTACGATATGCTTAGTAAAATGTGTCACTTAACCCTAAAAAGGCCGGGCTATTTGAGGTCTTAGTACGGCCGGGGGGGCATTTATGCCCCCCCCCCCCCCTTAAGATCTCGGCCGCGAAGCGGCCGATCGCCGCGAAAATTTGCACGCATGTCAAGTGAAGTGTATAGAATAATATGATAATTTCAATTTTTTGAAAAATTCACTCATTTGCATATTTATGGTTATTTATGCAAATAAATTCATAAAAATCAAGAGCCAGCTTATTCCTTATGTTATCCCTTGTTTTGATAATTTCTTATGTATTTCATTGTTTTTTTAACTTATGTATTTCATTGTTTTTTTAACTTATGTATTTCATTGTTTTTGTTGTTTTATTTCATTTCTTACTACAATTCAACTATTTTGACTCCCAAAACAACCACCTAAACTTTAAACAAGACCCAATAACCCACGTTTGATCTGTTTTTCGGAAAAATGACTTTTCCATATGTTTTGTACACAAATCACGAAAATGAGCGATTTTCGGGCTGACATGCAAAGACAAAAGGTCACGTGACCTTGTAACCGTAGGTCCGATTTTCAAAAAAATTATTTCAAAAGTTGTGCAAGACTCAAAAGAAAAAAGTCAGCGAGCGGCGGGGCGCCATCCATATTCGTTCCCGAGCAATCGGAAAAAATCGTGGAGGGGGGGGGGCCATAATGGCCCACCCCCCCGGCCTTATTAGGGTTAAAGATAACCCTCGTGTAATCATATGCTTTTGTAAATATGTTAATTCAGATACCCTAATTTATATATAAACCTATGAACTGGGACCTACATAATACAAGCTTTGCTCTTTAATAGATCCCCCACTTTAAAGTTGATTTATATGATTGTATTCTCTGTTATAACTATTATTATGTACATTATGTTTTCTATATAATAATTACCATTGTTCATTATGTTCACTTATGTTATCTTTGATAAAGTGAAATAAATAAACTTGAAACTCGAAACGTGAAACTCTCAGACGATTTAAGATTAAAGTAACGCATGTACATAATTATGGTGAATCAACCAAAACATGGTACAAGGACATTTTGACGGCACCTTTTAAAAACCCTGGTGCTCTAGCATCCGTGGCTTGAACATCTTGAAATTTCTGGTGATAAATGAATAAATGACTGCACACGAAGATTGGCTAGGTTGCATTTATACGCAATCATGAATTTTCACATCCCCAGACCGCCAGCTCCCTCCACTTTCTAATTAGTGCTAGATTAAATGCTTTGATTATTCCCCTTATATTTTGAAACGTGCCCCTTTACCTTTCTATTAAGTGCCCTTTTCCTAGTGATAAGTGCCCCCTGCCCCTTTTTTAATATTTTGAGCCCCTCCACTGTTTCCAGTCTTTTCTTTGTCTCGTGGGATGTTTTGTATATCAAGATTAATATAAAATGAATTGCCATATTGCTAGGGGGTAATGACAAAATATACACTTATATATGAAAAAGTACTCATATTGCTCCAATTGTCTCATTTTCGCTCGCTGGACGTATATAGCAGATGACAATCGGCGGATTAGACGACACTTGGTAGTGAATTTGTATGTGAGATTGCTTTGCTAAATATAAAATACAAGAACATTTTCCATATCTTTAAACTATCATTGATATCTGATAATTAAACAGTTATTAAAATAAACCTACCAAACTATATAATACAATGAAATACTTGACTCAAAGTAGGGGAGTTTGATGTGGTGCACAATTGCACCCCTCTGTTAATAATCGAATAGTCCATGGTGATCATGAATATTAATGTTTTTGCTTACCTCGGCGAAATGTTTGCTTTTACTAAATGGAAAATGACGGTGGGGGTTGGATGAAATGGACATAATGAACCAAGCAGAAGTGATTTATGATAATTCATGCTTCTTATCCTTCGTGTGCTTGACCTATAATCTTGCAATCGCTTGGCAAACTGAGTCCAAAGTTCGACTTGTTTCATATGTGTTATATAGTCAATGACGAGCTTGCAACCTATTTTGATCAAATTACGGTGGGTGAACTTTCAAAAGTCAATGGGACATGAGGGTTCCAATGAAAGAGCTAGTGATAACGTACGTCGGGGTGGATGTGCTTTTCGTTTAAACAAACAAAATAATTTTTAACGATTTTTTTTTTTTTTTTTTTTTTTTGGGGGGGGGGTAAAATTCCATAGGCTAACATGTTAAGGTTGCTGACGCTGACGATAGAGGGCGTAGTGAAATGAGACTAAACGGAGCTATATGGGTGGTATGTAACAATAATTCTAACCCCCCCCCCCCCCCTCCCTCGATTGTATCCTTGGCTTGCCGGATTCAGTTTATGTGAATTGGAACAACTTTGTGGACGTTCTCTAAGTTCAACAACATGATTACATTGTACTTTCTGAAATTTCGACCATGGCTATTATAGTAGCGAATGCATGGGGCCCAGGAGAGGTGCGCTCATTATTATTTTTTATTTTTTTTATTGCTTCCAACACGACATAGCATAGGCGTATAAGTTCGCATGCAAATGTTATAAAATGCTCATCGATATAAATCTTGGATCCGTCAGATATGATACTTGATTTAACTCGTTCAATTTATTTTAAAAGAGTAAATAGATAATTATATAGAATTACAGATTAACATGATGAACAGCGTGGCCTTCAAAGATTAACATATTTTGGTATTTTGATGTAGGCCTACTTTTGAAATAAGATTTAGCTTTGATTGATTGGGTTTATTTCATTGGTCAGAATTTGACGATGCTCTATCTAATTTCGTTAATAGGCTGTCAGTTACAAGAGAGGGAGGGAGAGTCGATGCCGTTCTATATGACAAGAGGGGGTCAGGTGCATTCATTGGGAAAATGGGGAAAAGAGAGAATAAGGCAGAGAAGGGAAAGAGGGAGGGACGCGGGGGGGGGGGGGGGTCCGGGAGAGAGATGAAAATAGGAAGCGGGAGAAACGAGAGAGATCATTCCATAGGCTAACATGTTAAGGTTGCTGACGCTGACGATAGAGGGCGTAGTGAAATGAGACTAAACGGAGCTATATGGGTGGTATGTAACAATAATTCTAACCCCCCCCCCCCCCTCCCTCGATTGTATCCTTGGCTTGCCGGATTCAGTTTATGTGAATTGGAACAACTTTGTGGACGTTCTCTAAGTTCAACAACATGATTACATTGTACTTTCTGAAATTTCGACCATGGCTATTATAGTAGCGAATGCATGGGGCCCAGGAGAGGTGCGCTCATTATTATTTTTTATTTTTTTTATTGCTTCCAACACGACATAGCATAGGCGTATAAGTTCGCATGCAAATGTTATAAAATGCTCATCGATATAAATCTTGGATCCGTCAGATATGATACTTGATTTAACTCGTTCAATTTATTTTAAAAGAGTAAATAGATAATTATATAGAATTACAGATTAACATGATGAACAG
This sequence comes from Strongylocentrotus droebachiensis, assembly GCA_035222895.1. NCBI lineage: Eukaryota > Metazoa > Echinodermata > Echinoidea > Camarodonta > Strongylocentrotidae > Strongylocentrotus > Strongylocentrotus droebachiensis. The sequence continues at coordinate 1,669,130 of JAVYIG010000005.1, forward strand.
CGTGGCCTTCAAAGATTAACATATTTTGGTATTTTGATGTAGGCCTACTTTTGAAATAAGATTTAGCTTTGATTGATTGGGTTTATTTCATTGGTCAGAATTTGACGATGCTCTATCTAATTTCGTTAATAGGCTGTCAGTTACAAGAGAGGGAGGGAGAGTCGATGCCGTTCTATATGACAAGAGGGGGTCAGGTGCATTCATTGGGAAAATGGGGAAAAGAGAGAATAAGGCAGAGAAGGGAAAGAGGGAGGGACGCGGGGGGGGGGGTCCGGGAGAGAGATGAAAATAGGAAGCGGGAGAAACGAGAGAGATCAAAAGCGGGAGAGGAGGGAGATGGAGAGTGAGAAAGATGAGAGAGGAGTAGCATCTGAGAGATGGGGAGAGGAGAGGGAGTGTAAACAAAATAGGAGGGATGTGAGAGAAAGAGAGAGAGAGATGAAGAATATGAGGTCGAGGCTTATCGATAATTATATTGTTTGATTTGTCGGCTATCATTAAATTGACAACGTCATCAGTGATCACTCAAAATAGGGCTCAGTATTTGAGTGCTGATGTGACAGGTAATTAGAGCAATTATCAAATACATGGACATGTATAGCTCTGTCAACCCGTTTACGTCTTGCTCATTCCCAAACCACGCCAATTTTACTTCGATGAAACTTGAACGAGCATGCGTAGATTGATTTAAAAAGAACTCTATCAGTACTAAAATATACGTTTGTAAAACCCTGCGCATGTACGCCAATGTGTAGTGATTACATGGAACTAATGACCTCAAATTTGCATTGATAATTTAAAGATAGAAAGGCCCAACCTTAACCCTAATAAGGCCGGGGGGGCCACGATTTGTCTGATTGTTCGGAAACGCATATGGATGGCGCCCCGCCGCTCGCTGACTTTTTTTCTTTAGAGTCTTGCGCATCTTTAACAAAAATGAAAATGAAAATCGGACCTACAGTTACAGTCCCGTGACCTTTTGTCTTTGCATGTCAGCCCGAAAATCGCTCATTTTTGTGATGTGTACAAAACATATGGAAATGTCATTTTTCCTAAAAATAGATCAAACAATGGTTATTGGGTCTTGTTTAAAGTTTAGGTGGTTGTTTTGGGAGTCAAAATAGTTGAATTGTAGTAAGAAATGAAATAAAACAACAAAAACAATAAAATACATAAGTTAAAAAAAAACAATGAAATACAAAAGAAATTATCTAAACAAGAGATAACATAAGGAATAAGCTGGCTCTTCCAAATTGTTTTGTCGTAATATTATTCCAAATGGTCTAATGAATATATGTAGTGAAAAGAATGCTTAAATATGAATAATATATGACTTATGGTTAAAATGTGATTTTATGATCTCATTTGCATAAATTACCATAAATATGCAAATGAGTGTTTTTTTTTCAAAAAATTGAAATTACCATATTATTCTATACACTTCACTTGACATGCGTGCACGGCCGAGATCTTAAGGGGGGCCATAATGCCCCCCCCCCCCCCGGCCGTACTAAGACCTCAAATAGCCCGGCCTTTTTGGGGTTAAACATTGAATACTGCCTACTCCGACAGTGATGTGATGGAGATGTTTAGTGAATAGCATTTGTTTCTCCTTGAAGATCAATATCTTTACCCGTAAATCGTTGGGGCGTAGATTTTAAATGGTGACGTAACTTCATGATCACTAATTTTTCTGGGTTGGTTTTACAATAATCCATAAGGGGGCTATCTCGACAAAACCGCCTTCGTCTTTTATGGTACCCTTGATTTGATGTATATATAATGATTTGCATCTGTGCTGTATTTCTGATTTGTATGTGTATATGCTTTTACTGGAATTGAATAATATTTGTCTTGAACATAATTTAGTACGGATATATTCTATCTGCTTGTACGTTGGTTGTATTTCCGAACTAAATTGTACACGAATAATAAAATTCTCTTAATGCAAAACATGTTTGACCACTTTCATATTTTAATGTACAAACTGGTAATTTAAGATAATGTTCTTCTCACTCAGTGCCATTGTTAAGGTTTGGCCAACAAAGTTTGGCCAACCCGGTTCCACCTAATCGGGCACAATATGGCGATTACTGCTCTGTTGGGCAAGCTAGAACAACAGAATAAACGCCATGCTTTGACTGAAACCAACTGTGTTTGGATGGATCTGATTCGTCTGTACCAAGGGTGCGGTGCCCTCCTTTCTTTAATCTTTCTATCCATCTAAAGATATTCTGTTAAACATAATATAACATGCAGTTTTCGATAAGGCCTTAAAAAAAGATGTTGTATTGCCCTTTGTGACCGACCCACAAATCTTGAAATCTACGGTCGGCTTTTTTTTTTACCGTTTTTTAGAAGAAGAAAAAAATGTATTAAAGCATCCAAAATATCAGCCCCCCCCCCCCAAACAAACAAACAAAAACAAAAAACGACCGACCGACCCATGTTTTGGCACCTAAAGGGCAATACAACGTCTTTTTTTTGTTTAGGCCTAAATTAGTCCCTAATCTTGTTCGACCAAGATGGGGCTATTTAACATCATCCAAGATGGATTGATCAAGCCGCTTATCAAATATGTAACTATCTTATTCCTACACTGTGTATTAAGTAGCGAGATGGAATGACTCAACAGTGTATATTTCACTGACCTCATTATAAATGTAGTTCTGAAAATGAGTTAACTTTTTCTTTTTTACTTATAAAATAGTACCTTAAAATATTCCAGCCCTTGTCTACTTCTTTTGAAATAAAATTATTAAGAGAATAGCCGACCTTAGGCCATGCACCCCCTCCACTCCCCGATCGCCGCAACAGAATCTGGGATCTGCCCCTGTATTAAAAAATAATTCTTAGTTTCCTTGAAATATAGCTCCATTCCATGAACTCTGTCCTGTACAAAAATCCTCATTCACTTTCTTTCACCAATGGCACATAATAGGTCCAAATCTTCATACAGCAGTGTTACCACAGGGGGCATGGGTCTTGAGGTAAACATCCCTCGTATTGAATGGTGAGAGAGAGAGAGGGGAATTAGGAAAGATGACAGGACCCCATCCCACATCCAATAGGTAGCCTAGGTAATTGATTCAATTCAGTTCTAATTTTATTGACTATAGTCCCCCAAAATATGATCATTCTCAATTTGTTTTTAACAATGGATAACAAATGTCAAAATTGATGTTTCATCCAATAATTAAGACTGAAGTCCAGTCCCCCCCCCCCCACTTAATCCAAATGGCTAGACCCAAGCTACGACTGACACATATCTGATGAAGATATAAATAAAAACATATTGTATTCATAGCACAGATTTAAGTGAATAAACATTTATTTCAAGGGTTCTTTAGATTATTATTTTTTCATTTCAAGAGAGAATAAATCACATATTTCATTGCTCTCACTTATTTTTACAAACTGGCAAAAGCGTTCACAAAGCGAATATATTACCCACAACCTCTCTGCACACTGTCAAAACACAAATAATGTTATGATTGCTTTGTGTAAAATAGTTCATTCTAAACTAAACTCTTTAATTAACCATTAATATCTCAAGGTAAACACTAAATTTCAGATATATAGTAAAAATATTTTCATGTCCATTACAGGCTTTCTTGAGAAGCTGAACTTAAACTTGCAGATAAGAACTGACCTTCATCCCGACAGGCTCAATCCTGTCGTAAATCAATTAAACCATTCCAAGTAAAAACATAATTATCATCTCTTTCTGATTAAATATATATATAAAAACACAACTTTGATGTCCACTTCAAAGCATTTGAGTAGGACGAATTTTTGTATACAATAGTTTTTTTTGGTAAAAGTCAACAGATATAAAACGTAGCTATAATGCAACTATTTTTACTCAATGTATTTAATATAAATAAATTGTGTGATTAAGTTTCCTTGTCTTGCCATGAAGGGAGAAGAAAGAAGAAGATTAGGAAGGAAGGAGAATATGAGAAAGGGAACAGTAAATGAGGAAAAGAAGAATACCAAATGTACTTATTGGTATATGGCACATTAGACAAGGAATACCCAATTTTGTTACGTCGCTTTATGCTTAGCTTTAGTGTGGTAAATTATGCTCTAATAATTCAAGGAATATCTACCTACATCACCCATTTACCACACCTGCAACAAGACAACCGTTCATGAGCAATAAATATCTAGGACATGTGGAAAACTTGCATATTAGTGCTACTGCAATCTATCTACATCTACTTAACGTCATCTTCATTTTCTTTGAGCAATAATGGCAGCACCAGCTTTCAATGCATGTATCACACAATTCCCACACAAACACTATTTTGGAGGCATGAAATATAGTCTTGAAAGTTTTATATAAATAAATACCATGTATGCTTAAATATATATGACTCTATTCTACATTCAAACATGCGCACCATTTTTTTTTCATCTTTTTTTGTTGGGGGGGGGGGGGGGCGGTGGTGTCTCACCATATCTCCATCTGATTTGGCATACAGAACTTCAAAGCACATACATATATATTTCACATGATGGTTCATAACCTATTCTATGGCGGAAATACAGTTCTTATTCACAGCATGGAAAACAACTTGTTCATAAACTAGATGGAATTCGACTGCGCGCAGTCGAAAATGATGCCTCCGTCATAGAGCAAGTTTACAAACCAAAACAGAAGAAATTTTTCAAATTCAAGTTCAATTGTAATCCATTAACAACAGGTTCTCAGAATATCGTGATTACAAGCAATTTCTCCTATACATATATGACCCTTTGATCTTTGACCTCATCATCCTTATATCTACTCAGTTCATTGGCTCTGCAAGATATCCTGAGTTAAATAGTAATCCATCTGTCAGTTCTATAATGAGAATGCGTTCACAAGCTATTTTTGCATACATAATGAGCCCATGACCTTGGACCTTATGAACCAAGAATCTAATCAGTTCATTGGCTCTGCAAGATACATAAATGATCTAAGTTTGGCAGGAATCCATCAATCTGTTCTAATGATAATACGATCATAAGCTATTTTTGCATACATAATGTGCGCTGTGACCTTTGACCTTGACCTCATGATCCCAAAATCAAATCAGTTCATCAGCTCTGCAAGTAACATACATGACCTAAGTTTGGCAGGAATCCATCAATCGGTTCTTGAGATAACGCGATCACGAACTGTTTTTGCATACATAATGAGCCCTGTGACCTTTGACCTCGTGACCCCAAAATCTAATCAGTTCATTGGCTCTGCAAGATACATACATGACCAAAGTTTGGCTGGAATCCATCAATCGGTTCTTCAGATAACGCGATCACAGGCCGTTTTTGCATACATAATGAGCCCTGTGACCTTTGACCTTTGATCTCGTTACCCCAAAATCTAATCAGTTCATTGGCTCTGCAAGATACATACATGACCAAAGTTTGGCTGGAATCCATCAATCTGTTCTTCAGATAACGCGATCACAGGCTGTTTTTGCATACATAATGAGCCCTGTGACCTTTGACCTTTGATCTCGTGACCCCAAAATCTAATCAGTTCATCGACTCTGCAAGATACATACATGACCAAAGTTTGGCAGGAATCCATCGATCGGATCTTTAGATAACGCGATCACGAGCTGTTTTTGCATACATAATGAGCCCTGTGACCTTTGACCTCGTGACCCCAAAATCTAATCAGTTCATCGACTCTGCAAGATACATACATGACCAAAGTTTGGCAGGAATCCATCGATCGGTTCTTTAGATAACGCGATCACGAGCTGTTTTTGCATACATAATGAGCCCTGTGACCTTTGACCTTTGACCTCGTGACCCCAAAATCTAATCAGTTCATCGACTCTGCAAGATACATACATGACCAAAGTTTGGCAGGAATCCATCGATCGGTTCTTCAGATAACGTGATCACGAGAACGGGACGTACGTACAGACGTACGTACAGACGTACGGACGGACGGACGGACGGACGGACGGACGGACGGACGGACGGACGGACAACCCGAAAACATAATGCCTCCGGCTACTTCGTAACGGAGGCATAAAAAAGGGCAAAGTAGAAATATATATATATTCTACTTTTCATTTGAGTAATACAAAACATGCATGTCCCCTTTCCTCCTTATTTCCATTTGAAAGGTAATTAAAAAATACAACATACAAACAAGACTTTGCTAAGAACTTTTCTATCCCCATGTGAAAACACACACAGTCCTTCAGAAGGGGCACATTTAAAGTGCTCTTCTACATTAAAAAAATATTGGAATGGTAAATCCATGGAGCCAACAGTTTACATCCTAGTCCCATACATGCATTACTCTGTTCTTGTCATTGCATGTTAATCTCAGTCTTTTTCCTCACAATCTCACACAGTGCATTATGGTTTCCCCTTATCCCAGGATTAACAACCATTTTGTCACAGTGAATACCTTTCTAAGACAATTCTAAAACAATTTGTCAAGTTTTACTTTTAATTTTGCATCTTCAGCCTAGATAGTTCCTGTACCATGCAAAGTAAAATTTTGTGCGAGTGCAACATAAACATGTAACTAGAGTGTTATGAGAGTGTTACAAAGGTGTCATAAGGTGTAACAAGGTTCTACATGTGGGTCACTTGGGGATAGAGGGGGTCACCAAGGAGTTACCAGGGGATTACTAGTGTGTTTGTCGTGGTATAGTGGTTTGATCGCTTGACTCTCAATCCAAGGGTTTAGAATTCATATCCCATCCCGGCAGTTACGTACTGTGGCAAGATATCAATACACATTTGCCACTCTCCACCCACATTCAAATGGGTACCTGGCAATTGACGGGGTAATAATAATTTCAGGGCCCTCGGGAAGAACAGCATTGGTGCTGGTGAGGCTTCCCTGGGTAAACAAATTCTTCTTATTATTATTATGTTTCAAGGGCATCAGCAGGGTGTCTTAAGGGTGTTCTGAGGGGATTACTAGGGGGTCGTTGGAGTCGCTATAGACTATTCATCCTTGTCACACTCTATATTCTTACACCTGGAATCACTATCAGGGAAGGTCTGGGAGACGGGGGTGAGCCCCAAGAGAAGGAAGTGACGGTGGTAGGGCTTGGTCTTGCGGAAGAGCTCGTCGGTACCATGAAGACGGTCCAGGAAACCCAGCGTGCCAAAGTTATTAGTAAATCTAAGGAGAGAAACAAGAAATGTATAAAGCAAATGATTATATATATTCCAAGCAATTTAAGGCAGCCCTGAATTTTTTTTTAGAAATCACAATTTCTCAACTGCTTCATTGTTCAGAATGCCCACCAATTAACAACTTTAAAGCTTTACCCACCTTGCACCAAGTTTACGTAAAATGATCCTACATTGTAGTTTTATGCTGTCACAGGACCATTTCTGATCTAAGCCCTAAAATAATAATTGATGCATTTCGTTATAAAAATGAACAGAAAAACATCTTAGTAGAATCATTGTTCTTTCTTTGTGTAAGCATGAAATCGTTGTCTTTTCTCTGCCAAGGCTCCCCTAAAGGATGACACACAAGGTTACATCCTGTATGTATAGGGCTACAAAGGGGAACCCCCTGTTTCAGCCTAATGAGTCGCTATGGCCCCTTGTAACATTTAACTTCGGTAGGCTGCCCAAGTCATTAATTGTAGAGCTTTTGCTTTGGACTTGATTTCATCATTTTTATAAGGTTTGTAGAGTCCATACACAAATAGAAATGAAAGCCTGAAATATCTGAAAGATATAATGCTATAGTAAGATGACATAGAGACATAAATAGAAGAAATAAAACGATTGCAAAAAATCAGGGTATTCCCCAACTCACTTTAGATGGTGGAAGTCATGCGCCTCTGGGGAAGGCATGAGGGGTAGATGGTACCCGCAGTGAGAGTTGATGGCGGAGGCCTGGGCCAACATGGCCCACATAGTGAGAGTAGCGACATGCGAGCCCATAATCAAGGGGCCCAGCACGACGGGGAGGGTGTTGGAGAAGATGTGCTCGATGGGATGGGCGTAGATGGCTACCACGCTGATGGGTGCGGTCCACTCGTGGTGCTTCTTGTGAATGTACTTGTAGAGTCTGGGATGGTGGGACAGTCTGAGTTTGAACAAACGTTAAAGGTAGCATTAGCAATTTGTAATAGGTCACAGATTAGAGTGTATCTTCATGTGGGTTCTCTGTCACATACAAAGAATAAAAAATGTTTCCAATAAAATGTTCACGTATAAGGGAGTCTGAACCACTTGTCTAAAATGTGTTCAAGGCACTATGACATAGAAAAGTATTTTATACTTCCAACAAGAGTGTTCTGAAAAAGAAAAATTAATAATTAGCTTATGAATTATTTAGTTATGTTGTGATGACCGTTGGATTTGAAATGCCACAGGACTGTAGATGTAAGGTTCTTATGATAAAATCTCAGCTAAGGGACAATGTTCTTTTCCACCACTTTTAAAACTCATACCAAAAGAAAATGAGATTCTGTGAGGATTGCACTGTGATTGCCAATTTACTATTGTCCTGTACAAGCTAAAACCCTGCAACAAGGGATAATATAAACAACATTTAAAGCACATTGAAGTAATATTATGTATACTACCTAACAACCTAATGCCCATGACCAGTGAATCATGTATTCTATAATAAGCCTAGGCAAAGAAGAGAAGTCAGTTATTCATCAGATTGACACCATGTTTTGTAATGAAAATGCATTTGATATGTTCCTTACCTGTGTGAGTAATAAAAGCCAAACTCCTCAACGATAAGGAAGACAAAGAGCTCCAGCATGACCCACTGAAAGGAGGGAAGCTCCGCCGCGCTGAAGCCACAACCCCTCCACCCCATGATGTTGTAGACACCCACGGCTATGGGAAACACAACCACTGTCTGGTTAGCGAGCACAGTCAGCACCGCCTTGCGTAGCTTGCCGTCCGGGATCTGAATAAACCAAAAACGGTCATAAAATTTGAATGAACAATTGAACATATATTAGGTCATTGATGTGCTTCTTTCCAGGGGATTCTCTTAGAGCCTCGTCTTTGGATGAGCATCCATTTATAAGGTGATCGATAAGTCAATTCCACATGGCATCAAAAATTTGAACTCAAATCACAGAAAGATATTGCCTATATCAACTTAAGAGAAATGACATCAAACATAAGTGGCACATGCTACACAGCATTTCATTGTCTGAAGTTTCTCAATACATCATTTATTTCATAGTGATAAATACCGATTGGAAATAGGATTCTGCTATAGATTGTCTAAGAATATACTGCATCTGCTGGATGGTGGTGCATGTAACTATTGATAGCCTCTGTGTTGATGGTTGCACACATGATGGAAACATGTAAGATTCTTGGCCACTCAAGGAAACAAAACTTTTTTTGTGGGGGGGGGGGGGGGTGAGGGTGAGGGGTTGTTATCAATGTGGTGGCAGGTCTCCTTGGGATAACCATGGGAATACTTACGGGATCATTCTGAGTTGGTTGTATCTTGTACTTGATGATGAATGATGGTCTCACAAGATCCACTATCAGGAAAAATGCACACACTAGCCAATACTGGACAATGATGAGCACCAACATAGCTGGGTGAAGAGAAACGGGAGAAGATAATCACATAAGGGTTGATAAACAATACTAAGTTATGCTCATACATTCTGCTGAATGCATTTCTATCATCTTGTATGTACACTACAACTGTGGTGTAATTTACATGTACAAACTTTGGTTGAATGTTTCCAGTCTGTGGTAAAGATAACGTCATAAATGTGAATCATCTACGTCTTCACAAATCATTCCTCATCCAATGAATACGAAATCCTCTCGATAACTCATGATTGAAATGGGTGTTAAGTGAAACTGGCTCCAAAGGAGTTAATAGTTACTTCTCTAAAGATGGCTGCATTTATTTTTTAAATCAATGTAATAATAAGACTTTACACAAGTTATGACCTTTTATATATCTGCTTTAGAATATTGGATCAATTCACTGTTCCAATTCTGAAAGTCACTTCAATGAATTGTTTAACCCAAGACAAATGCAACTTCTAAAGAAATGTCATCCCATCATTCATATAGAGTCCACTGAGAAAGAAACAAAAAGCGTAGGTTTTCATAAAGAGATATTTGGAATTGCTAAGAAGTTTGCTAGGTCATGGTGATTTTGATCAACACTTCTTAGCTATTGTTTACATGCATATGTCTTGTCTAGCATTCACACTTCAATCTAATTGATCTAATGTTAAGAGGGAATAAATGAGTTATCATTACTTATTGAGATACTCAGTATATCCCCTTCAAAGACGTCATAAATCTTCCCCCATTGCCTCATCCAGAAATTGCCTGACACGCCCCAAAACAGCTGAAGGTAGTATGTGAGGGTGTTCCGAAGTGCTCCCAGGACGATGATGAACCCACCAACAATGAGGGCGATCTTGGCAAAGACCTCGCAGAATCGAGACAACTGACTCTGGGATGAGGAAAACAAGAGCATCGAAATTGGGTATATTTGAGACATAAAGGATCAAATCATTTTAAAATTATTTACTGATAAATGATTTCCTAAACTATTACTTAATTATAATACAAAATACAATTTTGAAGGATATTACTCTTCACCAAACTATCATAAGAGATCTGAGTTAAAGATATATCAAATTAGACGCGAGATTGTTATTAAATAGCACTAATTAGCAGTGGAATTGACATTTTCAATCAAAATTAAACACTGCAAAATCCAAAATAAGTTGAATTTCTTCCAAACATTTGGCCATTACATAAATTATGTAAATTTAAAAACTACTGTCAGAGATCTACCGGGTATAACAAATTTGCCCCTGAAGGAAGCAACATTTTCAGAAGTCCATATACATGTAACCTTTGCACTGTCACAAACAAATCCTCCACTTTCAAATGCAACTTGATGTTTATCGGTACAGGGGGGGGGGGGTGTTTCACAAAGATCATAAGTCGAACTTAACTCTTAAGTTGGACTTAAAAATTATGGAAAGCTGTTAGCATCTATGAAGTTATTTTAAAAGGCATTATTAAAACATTATAGAGAGCCATTTGTAGCGTTAAAATAAATTATATTTAAAAGCAAAAATTCAAGTATTTAGACGTTTTATAAATTCCACATCAAGAACATAAAGTGTCCTTGATAATAAAAAATATGGCTGATTTGAATCAACATTTTAAGCCTTTTAAAATAACATTTACAAAATATTTCATATATGCTAACGGCTTTCCATAATTGTTAAATTCAACTTAGGATCTTTGTGAAACATCCCCAGATCCCTCCTAGAAACAAACCTTTTGTTCTTGTTCTGCATCTCTGATGGCAATTGCTGCTTCCTTTTCCATAGATGCCTTGCGTGAGGAGGAGTAGCAGCAGGTCTCGTCTTGACTCTCGTTTTCCCCCATCATGGTTGCTATTGGTTACCTTCGACCTATTGGTGAGAGCGTATAATTAAGAACCACCTGCACATCCAACATTCAAAAGAAAAAAAATCTTCATTGTGACAGAAATTGAGATGATTTTGTGAATTTTGGTCAAGCCTTGTCTTATCTCAATATAAATTTAAAATTTTCAGGCGTAGACCTAGATCAATGTCTAATTTCCTGCAAATCTCTAACTTTTGAATGGAAGGGGAATTAGTTAAACCAATAGGCCAGTTTCCACAAGGCACAATATCCAAGAACCCTTGAATAAAGCAAACACATGTATTGTATGCACACAGAGTGTAGGCTGCTATGCACCAAGAGTTCTTTGTTTGTCCAACCCTGCAATTACGTAATGCAATTTAAAGGTCTGCGTTTACAAATACAAACTGGCCTAGAGCACTGAATCTTAAGGCTCATTCAGGTATGACACAGTTAAACCACAGCAAAAAAAAAACTTAAAAAAAAAAATGTACTGTACACCAACTGTAGTTGAATGTCAACTGCGTGCTACAAAGTTCTAAGGAGCATTTTTTTTTTAAATCAGCAACCCCCCCCCCCCCTTGAGCACAAAAGAAAGGGAAACAAATTTGAGGGGGGGGGGTTAACCCTCGGAACATCCCCCTGCGTACACGCCTGAATACACTGAAGTTTCTTACACCAGAAGGCATAAGAAAATGCTATGGTTTGTTGCATATCTTAAAAAGGCCTTAGTGCACATATTTTGCAATAGAACTTACAGTATGTGCATAAAGTTCAAAAAATGAAGTGGAGATAGATCTAGAAATCAAGTCTTGATCTGAGACACTGGGAGAAACCAGCCAACTTGTCGCAACCATAATAATTTTCTCTATACTGCACTATCCAGTTGGAGTACCATAGACTCAACACAAATACTTAGCTTGTTATCCAATCCGTTTTCTTATATAAAGTTAGATCTAGATAACATTTTAGAGACTAAATCAATGAGTCTAGTTAAGTTTAGTCTACACGAGCATGACGAGAGAAAAAATCTTTCCATCAGTCATCCTTGCCTGTGATGTCAAACTCTAAGTTTTAGCTTGATTGGTCGACTAAAGTTGCCAGCAAAGAACAAGAATGGGAATACATGAGCATTTTTCTGTCCAACCTTGGACCTAGCTGGCACCAATGCTTGTACTGGACCGCAGCCTCAGCAGTGTTGTTGTTTGTTGTTGTTGTAATATGGCAATCAGTCAAGAACTGACTAGATCTAGGGTATAACTTAACGTCTTAATAATAAATTATTATCACCAACGCCTTTCTTTTTAATATTAGTTTCCTTCTTTCTCTTTTTACTCTCTTTTTTTTAATATAAAGTGTGGATAACAGTTTAAACAAAAATTAAAGGCTTATCTCTCTCTCTCTCTCTCTCTCTCTCTCTCTCTCTCTCTCTCTCTCTCCCTTTTCAAATCCTATCTTTTTCATTTCATTAATAACCAAAACAAGGAATTGCACTGCACTGCACCGCGCCTCAGTCTCCACCCCATTCATTTCACACGCAAGTATGCATCGTATGGCACATCACATGCACTGCATTGCACCACCGGGATAATTTATGGTGAAGTTCACATCCACGATCGCGATCGAGAGAGCTAGAGCTGTCGGACTCTTCAGTGAATTTCATGCACTGATGACAATAATAAAAATCAGGATAATATTTAGACTAAACATATCTCGAACAATTTTTAAATTAAATTATACCGTACCTCAGCTTCAGGAACGTTTCGGTTTTGCGGTAAACGAGTTGCTTTGCTCTATGTTTATGTTATACGAATGAACGTATTTGGTAAGATCAGTAGTATAGCAAATGTCGTCATGCGTAGTCTGCAAATTCAAGCGTTAACTTTTAACTGAGCAATGGCAAAGGAAAAATGTGATGAATTAATAACTGAAATAGAAATTTAGTATGGGCCATCTTCCACAATGAAATAAAAAATTAACAACTTATCTTCTGATTCAATACTTTGAATAATAACAAACCAAATTCATGATAATTGTTATCAGTCGTTTCCCATGTAAACTAAACAAGTCTACATATCAGAACTACAAAAGTTTGTTGACACTAAAAAAAGTTCGTTCACTTCTTGATGCGTACCAGCATCAACACAAAACGCATGATATTGATTCCGCTGTAGCTGCACAAGTTCACCTTCAAAGCTCATTTCTTGGTTTGCCAATTTATTGTTTGCATGAATTTAGGAACAACGCCTCCTAGTCCTAATGCAAAAGTACAAATCCATCTCATTTTGTCTATCTGTCAATTAATTTATTCATAAGATAAGATAAGATTTTATTTTATTTGGCTCTATCGAGGGCTATCGACCCCCTTCAGGGATATTAGAGCACACCATATTTACAATACAAACAGAAAGATATATAAAACAAAGTAAGATATGAAATAAAATGCATAGATCTAGACATGATATTTACATCTTTATATTTCTAAAACATAATAAACATGAGCTAAAGGCTAAGTATATACTATACAATTTAAAGTTATAAGTCTAAAATATCACGGGTTTGGTTAAGTAACTACACTTGTATTAACAAAAATAGGACCATGCTTTTCAGCCTTAGAATCCAACGAACAGAATTGTATTATTACTGTTATGAATCTTACGAGTTTTCTCAATTGTTTAACACTAGATCTATTAAACAATTTCCCCATGTGACATGTACTACTAGAGTTAATTACAACAATTAAAGTGTCGATCTAAACAAAACTGCATTTCTTTCTTGAAAAGGGGGCAGACAAAAATATTGTGAAATTCATCCGGCCAAAAACCTTTAAATTACAACAAGGACATTCAATTTTACTTTCTTCGGGATTAAAAGGCTTTCAAACCTGTTATTGTTAATTGGTAAGTGGTGTGACCTGCATCGGAATCGATACAAATTAGTGATTGCACCTCTTGATTCAACTTTACCAAACACATTTCAAATAATATTTCGTTCTTGATACTTCGGTAGTTAACACAAATGCGATTCGACCAAACATTTGACAATATTTCTTGCTTTAACTTGTTAGTCAACCTGAGCTTAAGAACATGAAGAATCCATGTATTACTGAATCCATCCCCTTGCTTTAGCCACATATTTCCTAGCCCAGCATTTTCTACACATGACAACCATTTAGATAATACTCTGTAAAGAGGTCTGTACTCAAAAGGAAGAAGGAGAAGGGTACCTTTTTCCATAAGTAATTAAAAAAGATTATAGAATCTAAATGAAAATTTACAATGACTTCCTTTAATTACTTTTAGCCCAAAACCTACCATTCTACATTTTTCAAACCTGAACATTTTTAGTACGGCCTGTCTCACCATAAATCATACAGTCAGGTGTATATATTTATTGACATTTAGTATGGCCCTTAAGAATTTGCGATGATAAAAAAATGCCAATCAAAACCCCACCTCACATATTTTGGCAGGATTAACTGATCAAATAACTCACACTGAATATCCAATGATAAACTTAACATTTGCACCTTTAAGTTCATTGCAAATGAGGCTTTTCTTGCCTCAATCACCTGTTTTGATATTGCCTTTTTAAATTTACCATTGTAATTAAATTTAACCCCTAGATACACAAAGTCATAGTCATCACATTGATAATATAATTTCCTACTTGCAGTGGCGTACGCAGGATTTTTTCAAGGGGGGGGGGGGGTTTAACATTTTGAAATCGGGCCAAAAATTTCGCAACGACTCAGCCAGCCGCTGAATAAGTGGGGGGTGGGGGGGGGGGGTGGTACGAGGACATAATTTATTTATTTTTGGTCCAAAAAATTTCGCAACGACTCAGCCGGTCGCTGGGGGGTAAGAGGACATAATTTGTTGTTTGTTTTGGTCCCGAAATTTGAAAAATTGACCGATCGACATTCCGTTCTGTTGGGGGGGGGGGGGGGAGGTCATCTTTTTTAGGTCATCTATTAGGATTTTCTTTTTTTTTAATAAAAAACATAAACAAATAAAAAATAAAAAAATCAATCAACACTGAAAAGGGGGGGGGGGGGCGGGGGGGGGTTTCCCGAAAAACATACACATAAAAAACTCAAGGGGGGGGGGGTTAACCATTCATCCTTTTTTTTTTTCGTTTGATCATTCACTCGTTCAATTATCACTTATTCATTTAAAATCTGGTTATTATTCATTAATTTAAAAAATCTGTGTAATGTTGACATGGGATATAGTCTACTACTACATGTTCAAGGATGTATGGTACACGTATAACGTCCTGTCCAAATCATTCTTGTTTCAGTTGCTTAATTCTCTTCAAATTCTTAATATACGGGTTGCCGTGTTTTAACCCGCATGGACAATTATGACATTATGTCTATAATATGGGGTCACTATCTAGTAACTCCATGCTGTCACCATGAAGCTAGGTTACTTCTCAGTATAGTTGGCTATGCTTTTCATGCTAATTAAACTGATTTTAAACAAACATTGTTATTGCTGATAGGAGACATGGGGTTTCTCCCTTCTGGTATCTCACCTCTGCCGCGGTATGTCAACCCGTGACAGAACTTGAAAATACGTATTTTCCAGTTTTGTGCCCTAACCTCGCGAAATGACCCATAGTGATCTCGATGAACGCCTAGCCATATTTTTTTTAAAGCTTTTTTGCCTTTATTCAGATTTGCATAATTATACAAAATGATAAAGAGGAACATAATTGTTCTTACAGTATAAACATAGTACACTGTCTCATACATTTTAAACACAGAATATATTTAAAATATTTTCCATAAGTATCCAAACTAACATAGTACATATTCAATCAAGAATACAAATTGTGATACAAATCTGCAATTAGGGCGATTAATATTAAGAAAATGGAAATATTTTCGGAAACATTACAATAACATTATAATATAAATTAAACAATCTGATTAAAGATGAACTAAGGCGCTGCTTCATAACCCATAAACCCAATTTGTATAATTACATAGCATGACATGGTGCATTTTTTTAACTCCTAGATTTTATTATAATTATATGAGGGTCTTCTGTAACTATACTGTTGTTATTTAAATAAAAAACATTACAAACAAGCAGACAACGAAAAAAATAAGTGTCAGGCAAAGGTGTCAGGCCATGCAAGTGCAGTGCATGCAGTACATGCTTTTGCATAGCGCCCTCTTTTAGCAATTCGCGAAAAGATGAATTAGAAGCTAGCAGCGATCGAGAAAAGAAATGAAATTGGGCGGACAAGTACAACCGGCCGTATGTTGACATCGGTTTTTATGATGTGAGTGGATGTGACGAATTTCAACCCAATTGCCATTGACTAATATTATGTCTGCAAGTAAGGTGAGTATTAAGAAAAGATAAAATTAGACTATGTTTTATGTTTATAATCACGTCTTTTACTGTGTAACGCGTAACGCTGCCGGCTGCCTTGGCAATCGCAAGCCAGTACAGTGCAAGTGAGATGGGAGGAAGGGACTTCGTTCTCAATGCAATGGCAATGAAGAGAATGCGATCGAGTGATCGTGAGTGTACATGTACGTGTAAGTGTGTGCGGTCAGTCAGGTTGTGTTGCATGTTGTATCACACTTTCACATATTTATAGGGTCTAGACATTTTATTTTATTTTTTTAATTGAAGAAGTTTACATGTAGTGTTTCATAAATTTTGTGTTATGTTGGACGATATTATAAAGGATAACTATTTGCTTGTCCTGTATTTTCGGACCTAATCTGAGTAATCGTTGCATCGACTCCTAAACTAAGTCTAAACTGCTTTCCGTCCCGAAAATTGGTTTGAAACTTAAAAGACTAGGGTCTAGGCCTAATAGATATTATATAGTAGAACACGGCCACAATTTTTTTTCTCGGATATGGTCTATAACTCAGTTTTATAAAAAGATTCAGGCGATTTAGTGCTATAAACGCCCTTCATTTGTTTACCTGAAATTCAAGCTAACGCCCTTTTGCCAGCCAGGTGACGAATAATATCAATTAATAATTCATCACCCTTTTTGTTTTCTCATCCTCTCCTCTTTTGAGGTATTTATTAGCAATTATATTAGTCTAGACTACATCCAATTTTAAAAAAATCAAAGTTTTACAGCAACCATTGGTAGAATTTGTTGAACTTCACCTTCTTTTCCAAATTTAAAGTTACTTATTGGTACACTTTCCAGATATTTCACCATAAACTTAAAATCAACCAACAAAGAATTTGCGTTGTATTTTTGACCTTTTATTTGAATGTACATTTTATATAGTTTTTACTGTATACTGTGCTATGTTGCAAATAAGATTTAACATATCGTACTAGGTTACATCGTCCACTTTATAGCCTATCACTAGAAGTTCTTCACTTACATGTATATTTAAATCTTGAAAAGGTGATATAAAAGCCTTTGAAGGATTTTCCAAAATGTTTGTACCATTTTACAGCATAATGAAAAATGAAAAGTTGTTTCAACCTCCTCACACTGTCTACATGTCCTGTCATTTGATTAACCTTTGATGGACCATACTTAGACAACCTTTTTGCGGTCTATTCAATATTTACAGACTTTACACAAAAAATTCTTGTTACCATTTCTTTGCGGAATTCTTAATAAAAGACTATAAGAGTAAATAATTTTATTCAAAACTTTAATAATAGTACTCTCTGGTACCTAGAGTATCTTGGTGGGATAAATAGTTTGAGACAACATCAATGTTTTGATAATTACATCTTTTCCATAGTATTTCTTAGTTTCCAAACTTGTATAATATTTTGAATTTTATCAATATTACTCTGCCAATTATATTTTTCAAGTTCTTTAGCATTTTTCCCCACATACATGTATATTCCCAAGTATTTTACAGGGTTTTCAGTACATTCTACTTGCTGGGATTTAATTTCAATATTCATTTTAAGAAGTTGGGTTTCTACAAAATTTATTTTTGGACCTGCATGTGTACCAAAAGGTATTATTTCTACCATCAAGACAAAAACTGATTTCTCAACTGTTAACAAAGATAGTTGTATAATGTGTCGTCAGCAAATTGAGATATTTGTATTTCTACCATTTTGTTCATTACATCTGAAACGGGTAGCCTAAATCTCTTGATACATTTATTTTGTTTTATTATAATGGCCAAAACTTCATCAACAATTATAAAAAGTAACAAAGCAAGGGCACACCCCTGTCTTAATACCAATATTAAAACTTTCAGAAATCCAGCCATGGTACATCACACAACCTTTTGCTTTTATGTACCGTACATCAAATGAATCCACTGATTGTAAAATTAACACAAATTTAACTTTTTCCAAAAAGAAAATCAAAAATCATGATTTAAATATGCTTTTTCAAAATATAAAAACATATAATTCCTGGTGCTTTACCATGTTGATTACTTTTTAATACAGTGGTATTCTTCAGCCCAGGGCAATTTAGTAAATGACATATTTGTTTTGGCACATTTTGTTATTTTGTTTTATAGCTGACAATTATCAGCAGAATTCAATGATCCAGACTATTTGCAACCCAATTGATCTTCTTTTAACATCTTTGTTCATTTGTTGGTCATTTCACTTTTGCACTTATTGTAAGGAAATTAATGGATTTTGTCATATCATATGGATGCTGCCAAATTTAATAACATAATGCTTTAATGTAGAGAAATATTTTCAATTGTACATTATAGCTGACAATTATCAGCAAAATTAACGGATTAGGTCATAAATAAATGTTGCCAAAATAAATAACAATGCTTTAATTAATATATAGAAATATTTTCAACCTCATTAACAAAATATGAATCATTGTTTGACAATATAATCTAATCCATGTGGACATGGGTTCAAATCCTGAGGAGGGGGAGTGGGAGTTGGGGGTATACAGTATCCCCCTCCCCCCCCCCCCCCCTTTTCAAGGAAAGTATAATTTCAAAAACAATCAGCTGTATAAAAATGGATACGTGACTCATACAGTAGTAAAATTTTATCTTTAAAATGCTATTAATTACTAAAAATAGGTTTACAATAGCCCCAAGAGTCCTTTTTGTTTCTCATCAAATCTCACATCCATTTCTCCTGTAGACTACAGTCGTTTGTGTGTTCGCGCGAGAAATTGTGGCGCCTGGCGCCTGATTGCGTTCATCACCCCTCCCATCCCCCCCCCCCAAAAAAAAAAAATCCCTGGAACATATTTACGCCACTGACTGTGGACTTGCATGTATATATCACTCATTCTCCCATCAGTTACATACTGCACTAAGTTGTATTTATTACAATTACATGTACAAATGGGTTATCATAGTCATGAGGAATTAACAGGTCCTCTAAAGATATTAATTGCAATGATAGAGGGGTAAATGTGGCTTTGAGGGAAGTATTTTCAATCCCACTCGAGTTTCCACATGAAGAGAAGAACACAGTTCTGCATATTTCTTTTTACATTCAACCCTTCAAGTGCTGCTGTGATATTCCATGTAGTAGGCCAATAGAGATTCACCTTTCATGTAAAATGTTTTTCTACTTTTCTAGCAATTCTAACGGAATCCAATGTAATGCCAAGTGGCTTTGTCATTGTTGTTTGAGTCACGTATGGGGTGTGGGGTGGGGGTGTATACAATAACACCAGCCTCTGCAGATAGTTTGTTGGCCCTGAAGTGGTAGTGTTAGTCTACACTTATATTTTCAAAGACCCATCGCTACATTAACACATAAATCACATTGAATAAAAAATAAAATAAAATATGCTTTCAAGAGCCTTTCATGTAAACATATCTCAGATTTGCAGTACTTTTAATTGTGAATAAGGATTTCATAATTGAGTCTTTATACCCCTTTGAAATTCAGATAGATTTTTCTAGGGGTCAGGATACCAGACTACTGTACAAGTGGCCTTTGATTGAGCAATGATGCTAATCTTATTGTTCTATTGCACATGATATGAATGGATCCGTTCCTGACATACATGGGGGAGTGATCCATAGAGTTCTTTGATGTATTGACTATTGTGTATACGGTACCAATTACCAAATATCTTGAGTCTTGAAATCATTTGCCAGTTTTTCATGTCCATTGGCTATGTGTTTGGAGATCCATTGTTGTTTTATTACGTCCGTATACAACAATTCTTGTAGATGTGATCTTTCATTTAGTTTTTACTTCATATTTGGAGATGGGGGTGTATGAATCATTGAAGAAGGTATGTAACTCTTCTACTTTAAAAAAAAAACATACCGGTACATCCTGGGTCTATGAGTTTCTCTTTTTTTTTCTTTGCTAATCCCACGGACCTAGAGAGAGAGAGCGAGAGGGAGAGAGAGAGATTTGGTGATTTAGGTTCATGCTAAACTGCATATTACCTATTACTAATACTGCAGCTGTCTAATGTGCAAGGTTATCCCAATCAGGCAAGCACCCTTAATTAGGGGGAATGAATAGCATTTAATAATACTTTTTTTTTTATTCAATTCAAATGTAAGATAGGCCTACATTTTAAAAAACCTTGAAGAGAGAAAAAGTAAAACCTAAAAGTAAAATATGAACGCTACAGGAGTAGGTACAGGATAAGGTGAATAAATGCTTTATTGCAGTACAGTTAGACAAAATGGAACTGAGTTTCTGTGTTTTTAATACTAATGTCGTTCATTGTGCTGTCAAGGCATTACATTATTTAAACAACTTTAAAGAAAAGTGAAAGCTCCGGCAAATTCATTCAATTCATGTTAGTGTACATATATATAGAAGAAAAAAAAGAAAACATTGTAGAAGAAAAAAAACATCCCCTGAAACTGAGGATGGCTGTTCAAATGCCATCATATAGAATGTTAAGAAATAACTGAAGTGTTTGGAGCAAACTGTCGTGCCAGACGTTTGTGTAGTCCCACATCCACATTGTTTAATATTTACAGTTCATGTGACTTTGAGTCAGACCAAGTCAACTTTGTATCATTTTGATGAATCCACAATCTCACAGTATACATGTACATCAATTCTCTTTTCTCATGTGTTTAACTTTTATACATGTATACTCAACCTTTACCAATCGCTTCCAGACAGTTATTTCACAATGCAATCACATGACCAGAACTTAACTTTATAAGCGCAGTGCTCGATCATCGTTCAGCATATGGTACATGTACCTACAGTAATATCAATATCAACAGAGCAAAGGATGTCTACACAAGCGCTTCAAATTTACAATGTACCTATACTGAAGCAATTATATCAATATAGATTCTGTACAAGAGTACCAGTACAAATGATAAAGTACGGTACAGTTAGTGGTCGTAAACCAGGATCGTTCTTGAAATTGATATTTTAATGTTTTGCTATTGTTTTTCAAGTTAATCTCATGATTTACCTACTATTATACTGTACGTACTGTACATCTTAGGCACACTAGTACAACAAACATTTAATTCTGTACATTGTCATTCCTGAGACACAAAGTGCTTTCAAATACCGGTACTGTTTTGTTCATAATCTGAGCTAATTTGTTATTTTCTAGAGAAATATGGGTTTATATATAAAGCACTTACGGTATTTGTTATTTTTTTCCGGGAGCTAAATTGCTAAAACTCCTTTTTTTCACCACCCATGAAAGAAATGGATGAGAAGGTAGGCCTACTATTCTAGTATAAGAAGCCGTTCTCTTTACAAGAGATAGCGCTATCAAGGTGAGAACACTGCAGTATCATTTTGGTCCACCCAATTTTGGTCCTACCCAATTTTGGGCCACCCCATTTTGGTCCCTTGGCATGCCAAGGCAATCCAAAATGGCCGACCTCTGGAGCACTTCCTGGTGGTATTCCATGAGAGATCAAGATCTGCATTAAGCTACATGTACATACTACATGTTTCTCTTGTAATGGTCAGTTCCGGTGGCTCGTGATAGCACACCAGGAGCGGTTTGACCTTGGTGATCTTTCCTATATAAAATCAAGTGAAAGCTTTGTAATTAATAACGTAGTAAATATGTACTATGGTATGTGGGCTGTCATGGCAATGAGACTTCTCAAAATGGGACCCTTCTCAGTCTTCTGTTCTGATAGATAGCCTATACCCATGAGCATGGCCATGCATGGTTTGCACTACGATAGTATGACCCACTGTCCACCCTTGTAACAAAGTCTATGACTGTGCTCTGAATATACATGGTCAAGGCTATGGATTTGACAATATCTATTGCCTTGACCTCTACTATGATTAATTGCTAAGAGTAAGATGAGGCCAGCAGGTGAAGCACTGAAGCCTATTGTATATATTCAACTATCGATTCTGATTTTTGATATGAAACAAGCATTTCTAATACAAACGTGACAATTTGGTGCTTGAACTTCAGGTGAATTATTTTTAATTAACCATATTGAATGACTGAATATCATTCAAAAAATAGTGGTGTAGGCAATTACAAATACTCTTTTAGCCTTGTGTCATTATCAGCAGCAAATAAAATGTTTGAATTGTTGTACAGGTACATATAATGGGCCTTTGGTAGCTCTTAGAGTTGAAACATTCTGATATTGTTTTCCAATTGCTCATTTTTTTTCTTTTTCAGTCATGTTCATCAGCCGATAATAAAAGTTCTGCCACGATGGACCATCATACGAGATGCTTTCTGGTGAGTAATATAAAATACGTTAATCCATAGCAGTTTAGTGCCACCTTTTTACAATGTTGTATTTAAAAGGAGTGTCGTGGTCGAGTGGTTTAAGGCGTTGATTAGAGATGCGAAGGTCGAGGGTTCGAATCCCGACACGGCACTAATATCCTTTGGCAAGATATTAACCTGCACTTGCTACTCTCCACCCAGGTGTTAAATGGGTACCCGGTAGGATGCAACCGTCATTGTTGGTCAAACAGTTTTTGAGCGTTAAGTAACGCCTGGCTGGAATGCTCCCCAGGGAGTGGAGATTGTGCATACAGTGCGTGCGGGCAAGCACTGAATCCAATGACTGGGGTAATAATATATTTGTAAAGCGCTTAGAGACATTCGTGATAAGCGCTATATAAAAGCTAAATATTATTATTATTATCTTTTAATCAAGAATGTTCTGAATCACAAGTTTTCATTTATATAAAGCAGAAAGTGCAAAAATCGCTGGAAAATTTGGGTCAATTTCTCTTGTAGAACACTATGCCATTTAATAAAAAATAATCATTAAAGTCATGGAATTGGCAACACAGAGTGAAATTTAAAATCACTACTTTATTAAATGTCACTTAATGTGAGATAACGCAAGTGTTTTCTTCCCCCGGGAGTTAGGCAGCGATGTTTGCAATGAACCTAGAATGTACTTCATAATAAATATCAGCACATGATGTAACCACAGCCTTTGAAAAAATTGCTGCCAACCTTTATAATATTCTCTGAATTCCCCCTCCCCTTCCTTGAGTTCCTTCTCTCTCTCTCTATCTTTCTCACCTTCTCTCTATCTTTCTCACCTTCTCTCTATCTTTCTCTCCTTCTCTCTTCTCTCTGTCACACACACACGTACACCCTTTCTCTCTCTCACTTTTTTTCCATCTCTCTATTATTTTTTCCCCTTTCTTTATTCATTAATTTCATTTTATGGGGACTCTTTCATATTTTCAAGAAAAATTCTCCCTGAATGTTCACGACAGTTGAGCTTTCATTCACAGAAATTGCAACCTCATTCTTTATTCTTTGGGACAGAATGACCAAATATCCCTTTGTTTGCCAGTGTACCACAAATCTATTGTTTACCCCTAACTTCCTACATGTATGGATACACACACATTCCCGTATTAATACAGCTAGGAATTTATTTTTTAATTTTAAAGTAGGGAATGAATCATTCTATTAATTGCATGGTAATGATTGTAAAATGATGATTATTAAGACTTAGACTACTGGTATTATCTCTTTTAAGGAATTATTGACCATATTCATTTCATCACAGGAACAATGTACATGTACATATATTGAGGGAAGGTGAGTGTACATGCTCATGTAGATGTACATGTAAGCTCTTAGAAGTGTGATGAAGTTAATACAATGATCAGATATACTGGTACTAAAAAGTAGTCTACAATCCTAGATGCAGTTGTTAGCGTGTGGGACAATAGCTTGTACATGCCCTAAACCTGACATCTGCTCGTATTTCTATAGAGGTCAGTAGAGTATGATGCTTGACCCCCGATTGCTAGACAATGGCCATTGATTTGTTAAGCCTACGTTTGCTATGATCTACTGTTTGTATACAGTAAGGATGCACAGGTTTGAGTGGGTGACTGTGGGTTGGTATGAAACTAGGAATTGTGTGCACGAGGTACACTGTAGGTACCTTTGAATGGTTTGACCCCACAAGGCTCAGCCAAATGGGTTTTAGACAGAATTCAAAGGTACTGCATGCACATAATTCAACCGACCCACAAATTAAACCGGTGCATCATCTGTTTAAAAATCATGCTTCTAGTAATTACCTGACACATGATTTTGCCATAGCCATGCATCCGGTAATTACCGGAAAGCATGATTTTTAAATTTGCATAATTTTACTGTTGTTAGTGCAATGGATCAAAGCAAATTATAATCCTTTATATTAAAAAAAAATTATTGTCTGATTGTTTGTCTGGCAAAAGTTGATCACACATTTAATTCATAATTTGTTTGCTTCAGGAGCTATTGTTTGAACTAAATTTATAAACAAAATTTATAAACAAAAATGTTCATGTGGTATAGGCCAAGTTGCCCTACAATTTGTATGTGTACAAATTGTACATTGTATACCATTTACAATGTTTTCAGTCACATGTACCATCATTACTACATGTACTTGCAGGTACATATTAATAGTACATATATATATTTTATTGGGGGGGGGGGGCGTTAGGGAACTATTCCTACATACATGTATCACTATCATTAGACAAATTGATTCATTTCTAGCTCGCTACCGTTACATATATATTTTGAAATATTGATTTGTGATTAAATTAAAAACTGATACTAGAAAAAACAAACAGTTTAGGTTTTCAGACAAAACTTATTTCAAAGAAGAAACTTTGTTGCCAGGGACTCATCTTACTTTTAATCTTATAACTTTTTGATTTTTTTTTGGGGGGGGGGAGGGGGGGGAAGGGGGCATTCGGAAAGTGACAGCTCTTCTTTCCTGTACACTTGTTTATGTGTAATTCTGTCATAAAATTCTGTCATAATTAGTACCTTTCTTTCAAATTTAGGGCAAGCGCTCAGCGGTCATCTTCCTGGTCATCTACACCATCCTGATGGGCTTCATGTTCCTCTCGTATCTTTACACACCGGACGGCAGCACGAGCAGTACCAATCATCCCGGCGGCAAAGACGTCATCGTCATCAAGAAGAGCTCCGCCGTCAGGACGTTCTCAGATTCTGTCGATCCCGACGGCAGGATACGCATGGGCCTGAACCTCCCGAAACCTGGGAATCCGGCTCTAGTCAAGACTCATTTTAAATCACTCCGAACGGGACAGGTATGTACATGCAGGTCATGTCTAGTCTAGCTAGAACCAAATACTTCCTTAATCAAAATAGGGCAAGTGTATATCATATCCCATTAGTTATTAGGTATTATTGTCGATATTAGGCTTCCAAGTGGTACAATAAATTGGCGTATTCAATTTCTTTAGCGTAGTACCGGATGACTGACCAATATTGTTTTCGTATTGCTCAGTCATCCAGGAACTTCCTATTGATATCGATAATATATCGATATCATACAAAAACAAAGCCATATTTACAGAGGTAATTCTACTTTTGTTATTTCGCTAATCAGAATAATATAGATAATAATAATAATATTGTATGGCTTTGTTTTCATGTGACCCAAGAATATATTGCTCTCGCTATAAGAGTATTAGACTCGTCTTTGACTCGTCCAATATTGCTATAGCTCGAGCAATATATTCTTGTAACACACTCAAAGCCATCCAATATTATATAATTATTGAATTTTACAATGGAAGTATGAACAGCAGTTGGCAGAAAATATCATTTTTTTCTTTCTCCTGCACATACATGTTAATGAAGAGTAAATTCCCTTCTGCGCTACCGCCGAAAGATGTCATCTGTTCAGAGACAGGAGGAAGTTAGTTCATCTCAGTGATCTCACTGTATGTAGACAACAATAATATCATTATTTATTTAATACGAGTTTCGTAAATTTCATACATTTTTTTTTTTTTAATTGTCTTAGAAATGAGGGCATCTCCAAGGTTTCAGAGGACAAGCTTACCTGTGGAAAGTAGTCACATTGCCTTTTACCTTTGTGGAGCTGCCTGAATTAATTCACAGCATTGCTCCAGTGTTCAATAAAGAGATTTCCTTTAAAAAAATTATGTGTGTGCCAATCACAGCACCCTAAATCTGTGTGATTACCGTTTCTCATTCCTTACAGCCATTAAAAGAGAAATGCAAGAAATGCGCCGTTATCTCCAGCGCTGGGCACATGCTGGGAAGCAAGAGAGGAAGAGAGATTGATTCAATGCCCTGCGTGATCCGCATGAACAATTCCCCTATAGAGGGCTTTGAGGAAGACGTAGGTTCAAGAACTACAATGCGTGTTGTGTGCCATATGTCGACTGAACCGGTCAATGCTGACTCGGGAAATCTCCTAAGTCCAGCTAACAAGCAGAGTCGGCCGGAGCAGATCGTTTTCTTCGGCCTCAATGAGCCTAACCACCGGTGGGCGTTAGAGAAAGCGGAAATCATGGTCAAGTCGTACCCAGAGGTGGATTTTTATTCCTTGGACGAAGTTGGAGAGCTGCAGTTTGATCTGATCTTTCAGAACGAGACGGGCAAAAATAAGTGAGTTTTAAAAGAGGTTTCAGCTTTATTTAATAACAATGATCATTGGTTCTTGTACAGTGCTCATGTCTGTCGAGGAATCAATTCCTGCCAGGTACCCATTTACCTCACCTGGGTCAAACGTGGCAAATGTAGATTAATTTCTTACAAAAGGACATTAGTGCCCCAGCAGGACTTTAACCATGATCCACAGTCGGGGTCATACACTATGACGCCTCTACAAGTACCAGTAATTGTTCTATGGGATTCAATTTAAGTTTCTGATCATCATTTATTGTAGATGTTGTTTGTCCTTTACAAAGCCAAACAAACTTAGTTGAAAATCACCTGTTACTTGTTTGTAGTATTTTGGTAATCAGAATGCATATTGCTTGCATTAGGTGTTAAGTTAGACGAACATTTCTGCTTGTCTAACCTAACAACACAGATCCCTATTCTGACCACAAAAATAAATGATTTTTAATAAGTGAATGTAATTTTTGGTTACGGGCACTAGACAAAGCTTGCCTAACCTTGCCCAACCTAGCCCAACCTAGCAATACATTATGTAGGCAATTTGCATTCTGTCTATAGTTCTGTCTGTGAAACAGGAATTTCCAAACTAAGGTCTTGGAGTAGAAGCATTCAGAAATGTGAACGATAAACTTAATAACCATTTTGTTTTCTTTAAAGGCAGTAGGGTATATGTTGCTTATAAATTAGTGTTTTAAAATCAAAATTTCACAAATCAATCTTGAAGTAGTTTTTTTATGCTGTGATTGCCCACTGTCCAGCAATTTAGGTTGAAGTGAGTAATTCATGATGGATTGATTAAAGAGAAGTCACCTTTAAAAAAAAAATCTTCATTTTGAAATCTATTGCGCTTGAAAGATTGCACAAAAAGAAGGCTATGCAATTCAATAGATGGAGAAAAAAATAATGACATTCAATCCATTGTTACCTGCGGACTGAAATATTGATTTTGAAACCTGTAATGCTTCATTGGCAAGCCTTATTCATTGATAACAGAAGTGCTACAGTGCATGCACAGTTGCACATAGCATGACTTTTTTAGTGATGACATTTAATAACCAATACTGTGGGGAGCTATGATGAAAAATCCTTTAAAAAAGTGTTAAAAACATCAAATTCACACCTCAAAACTTATTCAGTATTACTGGTATGGCAATTTTTTTGATTAGGATCATCTCATGATACTCATCATCTGAGACTAAGCTTCTATGTCATTCCATGAGGTTGGGGCAAAAATATAATGATGTCCATGTAACATTGGTGTGAAATCTTCTTCTACTCATGGAAGATATAATTGTCTGTGGAAGATTTGAACCGGTATGCCATTGATATATATAAACTTTGTTGCTGCAGCAGACCTGCCAACCAGTACGATGTAGACGTATTTCGTACGATTTTTAGAAGCAAATACGACAGTACAATTTTCCTAAATAAAATACGATTTTCAAAACAAAAAAACAAAAAAAAAAAAAAATATTTTGTGTGAGTGTGTGCCATGTTCAATGGCAAAATGCCTATTCTGTCCTGTAAAGTATCCTACAAGCATCTCACATCCGCAATTTGGGGGTGTTCATTGGTTCATCGAACACAACAGTCGTGACATAACAAAACTGTAAGAGGCATTGATCCGCGTAACAGTCCGTGTTTATTTTAAGAATACAACTTTAGTCAGTAAAATACAGTTTTTGAACTCCAGAGGTTATTATTACCCATATCAGACATCTGAGCTGGTGACTGCTGGTCATTTACAAAACCGTATTGCCCTATTTTTCACTAGCGGTGGAAACGGAGGGGTATATTCTTTGTATTTTCCTTGGTCTCCCTGCTCTAATAGACTTTGCGTGTAGAGACGAGTGAAAATATACCTTTGTATTATCCACGGTCTCGCATCCGGGCATCTTGTATTGACCGCGCCGTATTTTGTCATTTTCATTGCGCATCTATTATGCGTACGAGAACCTGCGCACTTTGCGCACACTCTATTGTGACGTAATAATAATCACACCAAATGCACACTGTTTGCAGTGTATCGAAAATTTCGTCAAGCACTGGATGCACAGTGCTGGTTTGACAAAGTTTGTTCAGTTCTTTGAGATTGTCATGGTGTATTTCTGTATTTGCTCTAGATGTCTGATTTGGATAACAATAAAAATATTGACTGGCTTTACTTTCGGGGGATATCAGAAATATTGACTGCGCTAAGACCATATTGCCCTCGTCTTTCGACTCGGGGCAATATTATCTGAGCTTGGTCAATATTTATGATATACCCCTCAAGGCCAGTCAATATTATATCAATAACACACTAGTGGATAGAACTGCATAAAATTGCAATAAATATGACCTCAGAACACATTGTTTGATTATTTTTATTCAAACTTTTAATCATTGTCATCGTCATTATTCTGACATCTACCTGCTTTATTTACTTTCTTGTCTGTGTATTAACTACAGCTAGATTGAGTAGATACCACAGCCTGCCGGTCTTTACCGACAAGTCACCACATTCATGTAAAATGAACAAATCAATCAACGTCAAATAATTGATTTATCATCGCTCTATAATGAATTATTTCACATTTTAACATACTGTACCTACATTCGTATCCATCACGTATGAACATTTAGCAGGTATCTTAAAGAGAAGGTTGAGTTCTGGGAAGAGGTGAAAATAATTTGTGAGCATTATGATTGTTACAATGCAAGTGTGGACTGTTGAAGAACATCAGATAAAACATGTTCTCTTCATATTCTAAATATGTCATGTAACATCGTAAAAATCAGGACGGATTTTTATGCCACGTGTTCATGTAGTCCCATACATCTTTCTGTGTATAGTGTTTGTAACTTTATTAAGACTTGGCCAAAATTTCTCATCATTTTGATGATTCTAGAACGTTGCAATACACACAAATACTTATATGTTAGATGATCAACGTTTTCTGGTCGATTCCACACCGTTTCTTTCACAATGCAATTGCATGACCAGAACTCAACTTCATCTTTAAATGTTCGTTTTGATTAATTTCCTCTCTAATTCTTTTTCCCTGTTTGATACTGATAAAATGTTCAAATTTTCTCAATCAAAGCAAAAGATTATATTCATATTTTCTTTATGCAATAGAGAGAGGGAATGCAATTTGTTATTGATAACAATTTGTATGAAACAGGGCCCAGGTATGTCACAAAAATTGCCCAGACCCCATGAAATGACCTTTCTCAGTTCTGTTATGCCCCCAAAATTGACTCAACCATATTGAATGACCAATCTCTTTGGACATCTCCCATTTTCAGGTACGATACCAACACTTGGTTATCAACAGGATGGTACACCATACTGCTCGCTCTCGATATGTGCGAAGAGGTTCATATGTATGGCATGGTGAATGAGAACTATTGCGAGTAAGTATTAAAGTCTGATTATTAAACAAATAATACACAGCAGTGAGGGCATTAGTAAGAATTACCCACAAAAGGTACCTTTGGAACAGTCTAACACGCCCAAAGCGGTAGCCAAAGGTGTTTGGACTGTTTTGAAGGTAGCGAGTGTGGGTAATTTTACTAATGCCCGAACGAAATGCTGTGTATTATATGTTTTATAAGATTATGTTTTATGTGTTATATAAAATGATATTTTAAAACATGATTTTACTAATGACCGGTCATTATCCAAATAACGCGTTAGGCAAAATACATGCCTGGTCACGTATATGCTATCAACCAACCATTTGATTAGGGTTCACGTCATCATCTTATAAACAGTTTTAATCCATGACTAATCTTTCAAAAGGAATTAACCCTTTCTTTGAACTGCGCATTGCATCACTGAGGTGGTTGGAGGTCTCGCATTTGGTAAAAACCTGTTTTTCTTGAAATATCTATGTAAATATACGGTTGAAATCTGTCATACATGTAACACCAAATTTGTAATTTCTTCAAATAGTCTTGAAAGCTGTAAGACGCCCCAAAGTGTTGGAGTGAACAAATACGATTTCTCCCTTTAAATACAACATTCCTCATTTAAACATTAGTGCAATTTCCTTTTTAATTATTAAACTTTAAGCTATTTCAATAGCTTTGTGCATCACCTAATGAAAGTTTCAAACATAATAACGTACATGTATGTATTACATAATCTGAACATTTTTTATTTTGAAAATACCACAGTGTATTGCAATCCCCCTTGCGTTGAATGTTTGTTGTCTTTGGAATCTTGGTGTCAAAAACTGGTACCCAGGAAATTTCCTTTTCCGCCATGAAGTGGCACTTTAGTTAAAGGGCAATCCAACCCTTGCGATAATCAGATTTTTAAAGTGGAAAAATAAGAGAAACAGAACTAAAAGTTTTAAATACCTGTCAATCAGACCAATAATAAGATGGTTATGAGTGTTTGAAATATGAAATCACTAAATCTAGGAAAATCTCAAATCGGTGAATACCGTTAATCTCTGTTTATAAGGTGCACCTGTGTATAAGGCGCACCCCTATTTTGAAGACCAAAACAAACAAAAAAAGAATTGGGGAAAACAAAAAAAATCAGTCATCTTTAGTTTTAAAACCAACATTATTACTAGGTCTAACTTAGTTCCAATCGGCAAGGTTTTGTTGCCACTACGGAGGTAGCATTTTGAGGACTCAAAATATCCTGTACCTGTGTATAAGGCGCACCCCCGACTTTTGATTTTTGCCGACGGAGATTTATGGTAGGTCACAGGATTGTGACCTATTCATTGTAATTGTGATGCTCCCGTTTGTTGTGTTTGTTGTGCAAACAAAATCTCTTTTTCTCATAAGCGCCTTCTCCCCAAGAGCAGTAATCAAAATTATATTCCCTTCTGATTCAAATATTTAATGCTTTGTAGTTATGGCATTCATTTTCTATGTGTAGTGTTGTTATGTTCAGCAATAATAGACCCCTGTACATGCAGGTCTGTAACAATGCAATATGATTTTACCAGAGAGCAGATTTTGGCACAAACATGATTTTGCTTTTGGCTGATGCTGCAAAATACATGCAAGCCCAAATTGTCCTGACTAAAAGGGTAGCACTTGCAGTGTAAATGTATTTTTGTTCACACTTCAAAGTACATGTAGCTCTCAATGTTTTACTATACCTACAATACATACATATAGATATTTCATGGCTGTGTATTGCTATTTTCAACTAAAATTGAGAAAATATGACACAAGCTTTACCAATTTTTGGGGGGCTTTACGAAAACATACATGCGGTTTAACTGTCTGTAATGTTGCCACGTTCATGAACTCGTTCAGGACATCTGTGATTTGATTTTGTATTTGAGCGCTTGCCAGGAAAAAAGTTTTAAAGCCTTGTTAACGGAAATATTTTGTCAGCCTTTCTGATCAAGGTTGCTTTAAAATAAGTCGGGTCGTTGTCAAAAATAATAATTCTTTCTGGAAGCCAATTTTGGTTGCAGTGAAACTTCCATCTGGCAATTTAATTTTACCAAAGAGTTTGAAGAGCTTTCCATAACTAAGTTCTCATCAGTGTAATTTTTCATAGAGTAGACAGAATAATTTCAAGAAAAAGTCTCTAGAACTCATCATCTTTAAACAAGTGTTATTCCACATTTTATGGCAGATGAAATTATTTTCATATACATGATATAAACATGTACATACATTGTAGATCAAATTCATATTGATTTAGCTTTTAAATGTCCGAAAAAATCCTTTGCATTATCAGCGTGGGGTCCCAAAATTTGGAATGACATACCGATAGATATTCGACTGAGCCCATCACTAAATAGTTTTAAAAGAAAATTTAAACTCTATTTGTTAAGACAATACTCAATAGTGCAATAACCTTTATTCTTAATGTCCATCAGACAGAAAAGTTTGTGTTGATGTGTATGGGAGAGAGTGTATGTGTGAATGCAAATTATTTCCTTTTTTCTTCCTTTCATAACAAATTAAAAAAGTTTAAAAATGTACTTAGTTTTTTTATACAATTACTGGAGACAGACTTTTACATAAGGCCCGGCCTTCCTGTCTAGTCTCCAAATACTTTCATTAATGTATGTATGTTTAGAATGTTTTCCCCTTGTTCCTCACGTCTTTGATACATGTATAATATTTCAACATTTATATGCTTGTTTTCCTTTGTATATTTTTAATGAAAGCATTGGATAAAGTAAACTTGAACTTGAACTTGAATTATAATTCTTATTATAGGGGATTTATAATCATTATATTATTTCCATGATGTTTTTTAATTAAAGCTGCATAATCTATCTATAAGATCTAAAACCTTGTGATTAAAAAATCTGACAATGCAATTAACATTTTTGAAACAGCTGCTCTCTGCATTGTGGTTTTTAATTGCATGATTCATTCATCATGAGTTTACACGTGTTGCTTTGTGTACACCTCAAGTGAAAGGATGATGCCATTGGTGATAGAACAAATATGCAGACAGTGTGTACTAGCGCTCTACAGCTGCTAGCACCCATGTCTGTGAAATAGTGTTGAGCTTTAACATTCAGATATTGTGTCCTTAGAGCAGGGAGGTGGAATTACACCTCCCTGCTTAGAGCCAGAAGGGGAGTAATGCTGTAGAGTGTAGTATATAAGCAAATAACTACCGTTGGTGAAGGTGATGGGACGAACTATCACTTCCGAGGCGATCTGGATGTAGCTATCTTTCCGAAGCGAAGCTGAGGAAAGATAGCGTATACATTCTGATCGACGAGGAAGTGATAGTTTGCCATCGCCTGAAACCAAAAGGTGATTATTTGCTTTATATTCCACATCTAAAACAATTTAACTACAAAAAGAAAAGGACGTGTATGCATCTACATAAAAGACACCATGCCCAAATTCACACCAAAAAAGTGAAACGGTAGTTTAACCCAACCCCTTGAGGGGACGGTGCGCGCATGTGTTTGTTTTAATTGCGCTCATTGGTAATGCGCGCTTAATTACGCCTGTTTTAGTGCGCTTTTGGATAATCTTCAGTGAAAGTGCGTTGCCCTTTGTAGATAGTACCTCTATCTTCGGTGAAAGTGCGTTGCCCTTTGTAGATAGTAGTACTATCTACAAAGGGCAACGAACTTTTTGTTTCTCCCATCAATAATGGGCGATCTATCTTTCATCACGTGATTTACTCTTGACCAATCGTAGAGCAAGATTCTTAGTATGTGGAATATAATATCATTTAACACCCTTCTGGCTCTCAACTGATGATATTGAGATGTATTTCCCAGAGAGTCTTCTCTCCGGTTTTCAATGAATGTGGATGAGTGTGTTTGATCACCCAATTTTCTTGAAGTTGAACCTCAGAACTAAATACCATCAAAATCTATGAAACTTTAACTGTTCAATTGGGTTGAAATAATGTCTACTTATACCAAATAAAGATACAGTGTTGTAACTTGCAAATTACATGGACATGTCCATGTACAAGTATTTTTTTCACTTGTCATACATTTAATGTTACTGATATTAGCAGCAGGTTATAATGTGCCCTTTCCACTGGATACAAAGTGATTTTTGATACTATCCTTGGTTCAGCATTAGAGTTGTGGAATGATTAAATAGAGTTAAATAGAGCCAGAAGGGTGTTACACAGAGCTAATGCTTTTCTTGCTCTGAACATATGATTGATAATAGTGATACTTAAAGTCTAAGTGCACTCCAAAAATAATTTGCTTTTAATAGATAAAGAAAAATGAGAGAAACAGAGCAAAACAAATTGAGTAAAAAATATTAAGGAAGTTACAATTTTTTCAAAGTTTTTCATTTCATTAAAAATTCATAACTTTCTTATTAGTTTCCTGATTTTGCTCAAACTTTTTTTGATTGGTTTGTCTGATTTTTCTGCTTCTATTAAAAGTACCAGTAAGTTATTTTTGGAGTGGACTTGCCCATTAACCTAAAATTATACAATGAATCATGGTTGTCAACCTTCTTTCCTTTTTTCACTTCTTCATCCACCCACATCTCCATCCCACAGGAATAACATAGATTCCAAGATCCGCTACCACTACTTCCAGACGTGGGACAACCCTACAGAATGCGACTACTACAAGAGCCACGAGGACACCCGCTACCTCGGCGGTCATCGCTTCATCACCGAGAAGGCCATCTTCAGCCGTTGGGGAGCCATGCTCAATCTGACCTTCCACCAGCCCGATTGGGACCCTCCGAAGCTAGCTGACATCCTCAACAAGCCCCTGAAGACGCCCTTCGTCTCGAGGGACGAGGGAGACAAGAGTGCAGTTGGAAAGCTCTTGGAAAGTTTTGCAAAGTGGGCCTTTGGAAGTATGATGTAAAGGTATCTCAGCTTTTAGGGGACCGTGGAGTTCATACATGCTTTCTGTTTTTTTCCCTTTTGCGACAATAGACCCGAACTTTGCTCTCTTTTCTGTAGCACCAGGAGCTATCGCGTACCGGTAATACTTCTTTGGAACCGTAAGTATTGTATTGTCTCCATATTACTGCCTCGCTGCATCATTAAAAAAAAAAATGATAATGCCAATCCTTGTTTACTGACCCGAACCCAATAATGGTGACGTTCTGCCTGGTTCGCAAAGCAGAATATTGAACATCACATTGAAGACCACATAAAAAAATGTAAAATTCACATAGAAGCAGTGTCTGAACTCAGACCTCAACTTTATGTTTAATCTCTAGTAGATTAAATTCAAGGATTAATAATTTGTTTAGGAGTGGTGAAAAGTTCATTCTTTACTAATCCAATGTTCCAGTGGCATCTGAGTATTGATCATGCCAATGATAAGTTTTGAAATGATATTTTACAAATGCTTGCTTTTTGAAATATTCAGCAACGCTTGAGTGATCTGGATGCCATTCAATGTGATCACATAAATTTCTATTACTTTCTATAACCACTTATTACCAGTACAGTCAAGTCTGTCTTATTGACCACCTCTATTTATAAAGGTCACCTGTCTATGGTGGTCATCTATTTTGTCTCCCTCTAGGATGAAATGTGTGTTGTAGAACCAGACCTGCCAACCTCTGGTGTTCAAAAACTGTATTCTTTAATCCCCAAAGTTGTATTTTACTGACAAAAGTTGTATTCTCAAAAATAAACACAGACTGTTACACAGATCAATGCCTCTTACAGTTCCTACAGACAGGAATAATTTTGTTATGGATCAATGGTTGAATGTGCATGATTTCGTCACGACTGGTGTATTCGATGAAGCAATGAACATCCCCAAATTGCCGATGTGAGATGCTTGTAGGATACTAAACAGGACAGAATGGGCATTTTGCCATTGAAAATGGCACACACACACACACAAATTATTTTTAAAAAAAAATAATACTAAAATCTTTCTTTTTTTTTGGAAAATCATATTTTATTGAGGAAAATCGTACTGTCGTATTTGCTTAGAAAAATCATACAAAATACGACTAAATCGTACTGGTTGGCAAGTCTGTAGTACCTGACTAGAAAGACCCTTGTCTACAGTGGCCAGTTTTCCTGTTTCCCCTGGGGGGTTTTAACAGGCAGGTTGGACTGTATTAGTAGATATGATGTTTATCAAAAATAAACCAAACAGGGTTTTAAAATGTATATTCAAGAGAGGAAAATATTTAATTGTTGATGTCAAGGATAGTACTTAAATATATTCGTAGATATATGTTTTTCATTAAATGTGTTTAATGAGATAATGATGTGTTGGCAATACTATATGGTATAAAAAGCCACACAGAAGAAAATATATATGTACAACTGTAAATTTGAAATATTGGTCTCAAGCAGGTATTGTTTATTTATAACAAATGCTCTTTTTTGATAAATGCAATTGTTGTTATGTTTTGATTGCCAATCAGATTTGTTGTTCGTGTGTGTAAATTTGCTCACACCTGGCACTATTGTCCTAATTCATACATATAATATAATGTGAAAACAATGCTGCCATGTGATAGTATGATTAGCAGCACATGTTGTATTTGTAAGTAGTGTGATTTTGAGGTGAATCAGAGTCATTTACAGCCTTTTTGTCATGCAGTCTTGGAATTGTTTGAGTCAAGATCCAGAATTTAACATTTCTTGTGTTTATTAGCAGGTGTAGGGTCTAAAAATATCCATTGCAGGAAAAGATTGATAGAGAAAGGAATATAATTATCCATTAGTGTTTAACTCTACAATACACTATACAACTTGATTTTGTCAGTGTGCTGCTGATTAACGAAACAAGAAGGACAACAAATCTTTTCAGTTGTGAAGTTTATCAACGTCTGTGAGTCTGCAAAACTGCCCACATTTTATGCAAATTTGTTTTCACCACAAACCTCCAACAAAAGAAAATTGTAAGTGACATATCATTGTCTACACATTTTGATATGCACACCTTCTCATTTTTTCAGGAGGAGGGAGGTAGAGCACATGTGATATTAGACAAAATATCCATCTTCTTGGAGGATTTTTTGAAATATTGTTTACATTTTTGTATTTTTGACTATATTAAAGATGAAGCCAGTTGGATATATCATAGTAAACAAATATACCATGCACTGAGAGGCTCTAGTTGAAATTATGGATCGAGGGGGCAGGAATAGCACTATTTTCTGAGGGGCGTAGCCACGAATAAAATAGTGCGAATTCTGTCGCCGAGGAATCCATAATTTTAACTAGTGGCTTGAAATAGTGCATGATATATTTGTTTTATATTTTTCAAACCAACCTTCATAAAAATAATAATAGTAATAATAATTATGTTAATTGTCACTGAAGTACTAAGTGCAGTGAGAGCAGCACTGTGACCGCGACCGATAGCACATTGCTCTCGATCGATCGCATATATATGACGTCATCCATGGTATAGTGCCATGGTATAGTTTGCACTAAACCATGGATGACGTCATTATTACATCATAGCAATGTTATGTTTGGTCACATGATGCTATGTTGACCAATCACTGAATAGGATTTCATTGATCAAAAGTATAAAACAAAATAGACTGATTTTCAGTATGATATGATATCTGTTTTCCTGTATTTATCAAAGAGGACACCTGTTATATATATACACCAGAATTTTTCCAAGTATGGTGCTTGATGTTGCTATGTAATAGATGAAGTACTACAATTAAATATATTTCAGTGCTCTTTGTATTTCCCTAACTATGTACTCTTCAGTTTT
The DNA here is from genome assembly GCA_035222895.1 of Strongylocentrotus droebachiensis. NCBI lineage: Eukaryota > Metazoa > Echinodermata > Echinoidea > Camarodonta > Strongylocentrotidae > Strongylocentrotus > Strongylocentrotus droebachiensis. The sequence goes on from JAVYIG010000005.1 coordinate 1,707,499, forward strand.
GAAATATGATTATAAAGTTTGTATGATGGCTGTACAGGACATGCTTTATTCATGTCTAAAAGAACGGCCTGATAAGGCATATTTTCATGATTTTGTATTCTCTTTATCTCTGTATAGGCTCAATATATGCACTTTAGCTAAGATCTCTTTCACACAAGTAATAGCACTGCTTAATTTCAATGCGTTAACCTGTGCCAATATATATATTGCGCTTCCTTCAGTTTGTTTTTATTTAGACCATTCTAAGTTTTTATGTAGTATTTATTGTGTTGATGTTACATGAACTCATGCATGATATGTATTTTTATTCCCATTAGAATGCATATATTGGTTATAATTTTATAGTCTCTCTTAAAGAATGCTTCTTAACCGTAATTGTAAACTAAAAAGGAAATTAGCATACAACCATTGAACTAAAGTTATCTCTCGATGAGGTATATAAAAAAAGTTGAATTATATATTTAAAAAACAGGTTTTTATTAAGAATGACTTTCTTCTCTTATTTCTGATGTTATGTTGATGCACAAACTAGTTAACAGAAGAGGATCATTTTGTATGTATTCATGTAGAAAACTCATGAGGTTTAATGATATAGAACATGAGATTCTGATACTGTTTATTAGACACTTCTAGTCAATCGCACAATTGTTATTAAGATGAGGATATCTGGTTTTTCTAGGGTATTAGACAATTGATCTTGAGATTTTGACCACTTTGAAATGATATGGTATACCGTACTGAATTAATTTGCATCATTTCAAATTGGCATGTATACCATGTGTTATTTATTCTGCTGTTCATTGAAGTGCTGGCATTTTCTTTGTTTTGAAAGAATTTTGTAGCGAGTTCATTAATTAATTAAAGTGCTGAGCATTGAAGTGCTGGGCATTTTCTTTGTTTTGAAAGAAATTGTGTAATTGCTGCAGTTATTTTCAGCAAATTATGTACAACACCATGATCCCTTTAGTCTAAGTATCTATTCTAAGATTTGGTAAAAAGAATTATAAAAGGATTGAATTTGTAAAGCTTACAGATGGAATGAAGCTGAATCAAGATGGCACAGCTGTTATTTGGCCATCTTATGATATAGCTGATTAATCTGTATAATTAAGTCATGAAGGTATTATTATATTAGATAGGTTAAATAGAACCCCCAAATGGGAAAGGGGTCTATGTTTTCGATATTGTTTATATAAATATTGGTGTTTTGGGGGTAATGGAAAGACCACATAAAATGTACTCTCTTTTTATATCCCCAAATTTTTGTGTATGTAATTTGTACTCTATTTACAATTATAATCTAGTCGAAGAAAGAAATATTGCAGGATGCTTTGTTGTATTTTAGGTTATTATTTTTTATTGGATCTTGTAATGGTAGTATATAATATATTCCAGTGATTTGTATACCATTTGTTGAATATTGTTAGTGTGGTATAGATTTCAACTCTGTCTATTTCAATACATCACAACCAGTACTGATTTTTATTATTTATTTTTCACTTTAAATTCTCAGCATTTACTATTTTAAGGATCACTTGAAATTGATCACTCTGTTTGAGGTGTTTTCTTTACTTTTGAATGGTTTTATATGCTGTCTATTTTTTTTCTTTCATTTTGGTACAATATGTTTTCAATTTCTAAGAAAACAGAAATTGAATGTTATAATTCTTTATGATTATTATTTCTTTAAAATATTTCTTTAGTATTATCTTAATCTTCCTTGTATACTATCTGTAAGATATAAATATACATTAAAGTGTGTACACGTAATTACATGAAATATGAATACACACGTTAATATGCAAAGGGAAATTTAAAACAAAAAAGCAGTATTCTAAAAATCTTCAGGAATGCTTTCAAATGATGCGCTTACATATTTCAACTGTTGAAACAATTCAGTCTTTTTCTTGTTTTTCTTTGAGGGTGGTTTTATTGCTTGAATATAATTTCTCGGTAATCAGTAATCAAAGTGAATAAATTAATTCATCATGATATGAAAACAAATATCTGCATTGATTTAAATTTGTTTGTTGATGAGGTTTCATCATACGTGTGATGCTTTGAGTACACCTTTGTATATTTAATACTGACATTAAGTTTACTCTTTATAAGAGAGGAGATTTGTCTACAGTTTTACTGCTCCATCAGATTGTCTTAATTTGCTTCAAAATACCCTGTTTGAACGCCTTCACAGTTAAATAATTGCAAGAGAAGTATGGAGACCAATGCAAAAATAATACTAAAAACATGTTAATAGAAATTTATTTTCATACAGGTAAACCAATTTTATGTGCAGTAGGTTACACCCATGTAATAATTGTTGCATTGACTCACTTATATAGTTCAAGTGCATCCACTCATAAGTCTCATAGCGCATAAGACCCTTGTATGTACTTTCGCATTCAGTATTACATTGGATTGAATTACAATCCTGCACCAATAGTACATATGGTACTCTTTACTCTATGGGGAGCATTCAAGCCAGGTGGTCGGTTTTGCAGGTGCGGAAGGGTGGATTTACTGGAGATGTCTGATTCCTACAGAGTACCCATTTATACACCTGGGTTTAATAATAGAAGCAATGTAGATGAAATATGAAAATATAGATTTTTTGAATAGGTCTATAATACGAAAAGGTTTATTTCCATCTGTTTACTATCAGATCTTAAAGCTGTATATTTCATGATTGAAATGTTTGACTCAATGTGGGTTTAACTAAAATATCATCAATCAAAATGTGAACTGTCTGCTTTTCAGAGCATGTATAAAGCTGGTAATTATGTGGATGCTTACTTGGGGGTATAAGTAAGTAGGACCGGCGCAGACTTCAACGTCTGCAAAACAAATGTGCCCGTCTAATCTATCAAAAACCAAAATGGTCTCATGCCATCCCATTGTTGCAGGAACTACACTGGCTCCCAGTTGCTGATAGAATACAATACCGGATACTTGTTCAAACTTTCAAATCTTTGTCGACCACCCTTCCTGTATACATTTCCTCACTCTTTCAGCAACAGAGAACATCCTATTCTCTTAGGTCTTCATCAGCTCCTACCTTTGTCATTCCCAAATCTCGTAAACAGGCTGGTTTCAAATCCTTTCAGTTCTTAGCCCAACGTCTCTGGAACAAACTCCCCCAGTTTCTTAAGAAACAGTACTTCACTAGATTTCTTCATAAAACATCTGAAAACTTACCTGTACAACTCCTCTTAAATTGTCGAAAGTCTAGGAGATGGAAAGGCGCTTTGGATTTATATAGCGCCTTTGGAAAAGGCGCTATATAAATCCAATTATTATTATTATTATCGTCCAAATGAAAAAAAAGCATGGATATTTCTGAAGGAGTGTTTATGAAGATCTCCCAAACTATCTATATCCATACTGAAGGCCCCCCCCCCCTGGCTTTCTGTAGTAGACCTGTTTACTGATGTATTTCATTTAATTCATGTTTTTCTCCAGAACCCCCCCCCCCCCCCCCCTGGTTACAAACGATTTCATTCATTCACCTGCTGCCTATACCAGCATCTCAATGGATGGAATTCACTTTGCATACAAGTTGTTGATAGGTCTGTCAATTAGCTCGATCTTGAGCCAATTTATTATACCTACATTATTTGTTGAATACATTGCTATGGGCATACAGTCAGGTGTTTTATGGGAATTTGCATTGAGCTAGGCTGAATCAGTTGCTATGTTCGGCAGACTGCAGCCAGCTCTTGAAAGAAATATGATAGATAGACCCATGCATGCTGTCTGAGCAGCTCTAGATCTGGGTGAATATTTGATGTATCGAGAAGTACCAAAAGGAAGCAATGTTTGCAAAGGGCAACACAGCTATATACATATACATAGGGGAATGCTCAAGGTCTAGACAGTAAGTATATACTATGTATATAAATGTAATTATGTAATAAAAATCTGAGTATTTTATTGTAAAATGGGTTATAATTATAAGACAATCATTCAGTGCGCATGCACACACTATTGGGTACAAAGTCCATAGAAATGCCTGAAGACACCATTGCACTGGAAGAAATGAATGATTCATATCCTAGTGTGTTGGGGGGGGGGGGGGGTGTGGGTGGGTGAACTCATTCGTAATATTTTTTGTAAGTGCTCAAGCTGTGACATAAGATTCAGGGTAAGACATTGGCCATCATGCACTCGCACAAGAGCGATTCTGAATTAATTTCAACAATTCATAACTTTCTTGGTGGGGATGCAGATTTTTGTTCTGCCCCCCCCCCCCTCAAACGTCCCTCGACCTATCTTCCTCTCCTTTTTTGCCAAGCTTCCTCCGCTAGTTCTTTAAAACAATATTACTCAAAACATATCTGTTCACTTGGTAACTCTGTTTCATTGAACTGAAAGTCGCTCCTTTTCCTGTATGTTAAACTTTGTTTCCTTAGGTTGTTATGTATCTAGCCTAGGTTAATTTGGTGTCCTTGTTCCTTAAACTTTTATAGTTATATTCATAATTCTGTATTTGATACGCTCTTAGTTAAAAGGTACTATGTCCCATTTGCAGGCCCCCCAAAAAAATTAAAAGGTTAAACTCCACCAGCATTTGAAAGGTTATACTAATTTACTGAACTTCCCTTAAAACGAAAGGGCTTGAAAAAGTCTTTTTGTGAGAAAATAACGACCGCCAACTTGTCGAATCGACTTGAGGGATTTTCATCTTTCCTATTAGTGGAATCCTGGGACCATTTACAAGAGGCCTACCCCTTTTTCATGCCCTTTACTATGTCCCTCTAATTCCTTTTGAAAACATGGACTTCTTGCGTCTGAAAATGTTCAACTTTATACCCTATTTAATGTATACTACACCCTCTTTATACATGTTGCAACCACAGATCGTTTCCTTGGTAACTCCTTTATGTAAATATGCTTACCGGTACATATACTGAATAATACAGTACATTTGTCTGAAAATTATAATGAAAATGAAATAAGAATACGTGGGAGTCTGACTCTCTGAGTGATATTGCTGTTACGTACATTCTCTGGCGTAGCTATGGGGGGGGGGGGGGGGTAGGGGGGCACAGGAGGCTTACCTCTCTTTTTCATGCCCTGTACTATGTCTCTCTAATTCTTTTGAATACATTGACTTCTTGTGTCTGAAATATTTTGTAACTTAATACCCTCTTGATGTATACCGGTACTTCACCCGCCTCCGATCCCCCCCCCCCCCCCCCCCTCCCCCCATGGCTGATCCCAGGCTACGCCACTGGTTACAAATATCATACTTATTTTCTTAAAAAAAATCTGAAACAGCCTTTTTTTTCATGCAGTTAGGCCTTTTTTAGTGGATGTAAAATATGACTGTTACCTGTCAAGTTATCATTCTTAACAAATAATTCTACTTTGTTTCAAAAAGCAGGAAAGGCTGATGTTTTGATGAATTCAATGTCTTTTAAACAATTTATACAAATTCTAACATTAAAAAACCTACCGTCACATATTTGTAACAAAGCAAAATATTTGATTTTAGAATTTCTTTGAGGCAAACAATAAGAACAGGTCATAATAGCTAAGGACAAGCAGGCCATGAGATGTTGTTGAATTCTGTACTTTTGTCCTATTAATTATTCCCCATTCATGCAGTATTAGAAAGGAAGGGATTTAACAAAGTTGGATATGTATATATGGTGGGAATTGCTGATGTTGCTACATGTTAAGAACTCTGAAATTCTAACAAGCATGTTGACTGAAAAGTGAGTATTGTGCATGTAAAATCAGTTGGACTTCAGAATATTGTATAAGCACCGATACTTGCAAATCCATCTGGGGTACCAGTATGATTTCCTCAGGATTTCCTGAGTTTAAACTTGTGACTTGGTAACATATTGGTCAGATGAGAGGAAATGGTGCTAAGGAAGTGACTTCAATGCTAGATGTACAGTTAAAGATAATCTGAAAGTTTGATTGAAAACAGATGGTTATTAATGATAAAAATTGGGAAAACTGATCTGATCGATTCCTTAATGCTCTTGACTATATTATTACAATTTAATTACATTTTAGGTTAATGTTAACTGTCACAAAGCAATGAATTGGCTCTATATACCATTCTAGACATTTAAGTGTTGAAAGACTTTTAAAAGCCTGTCTTACATCTTATTTTCATGGGGAAATGTTTGGGAAAATTCTAAAATGGTTGGGAGAATTTACTGTTAGAGGGCGTCGCACAGTGACGCTTTCAAAGGATCCAACAAAACTTACACTGAATGTTCAAGATTACAAATAAATGACATGTGCTACCATTTAACCATTTTGGTAGCAAATGTATAGTGGCCGAGTAATGAGCATAGAAAGATAAGGAAATTTGGGTAAGCCTATGCCCGCCACCATGTGCTTGAAGGTGATTTCCATTCATATTGAATTAGGGATCGTTAGAAAGGTTATTTTCAGTTCTTCATTTTTGTTTTTAAGTTCATTGTCAATAAACATAAGGGGAAGGAGATATAATGGAATGAAGTTACGAGAATCAAATTTTTCTGAGAGAATTTCGTCTACGATACCATTAGGAAGTTTGGGTATGTGACGTCATTCTGTGGACTATTCACAACACGGTCACCGCGCGCATTCTTTTCGTATTCAGATAGCACTGCTGGGTACATATCAGAGTGAAATTATAGACGTTATATCGGGATATTAGTCACTTATGTGCAAATGAGAGTTGTGGTTCATACTGAATGATTCCCAGCAAGATTTTGTGAGGTTGTCTTAATTTGACTGGTTCAAAAACCAATCTACTGCTGGATAAACGATCCAGAATAAATCATAACAATTTTCTCTCAAAATTGATTCCCATACCAGAGCTCAAGAACAGCTTTAAAGAAAGAGTGCCTTAAATAGATCTTCTGTTTAATTCTCAAAGCTACCAGAAATTCATATTCATTCTTAAACTATTTTTTGTCAGTTAATTTTGTTTGTAAGCTATTCAAACCTGATATCAAAGTTAAAACTACAAATTAATGAAAAATGCATGCAAGTTATACTACAAACAGAAATCTAACAATATACATGTTATCAAAAGTATGTTTTATTTCGTTTTCTCCATACATTCACCAATATAGCAGTTCTGTAATACAAACATAACATCCATGTACATGTACCACATTACATACTAGGTTGGATTTCATTCAGAAATTCAGAATTGACTCAATACTGTAACCGGGGTATAACCATTTTTAAAAACCATTATTTCAAGTCAAGAAATACCATCCACATATACTGTAGTAACACGTTGAAGCATTCAACTTGAATGTTGACTGCCCATGACTATTATTGCTAAGGGGATCAAAGCATGGCACGGTGAGCTGTTGTGCACAATGAAACTTCACGCTTGGCAAGTTTGTTATGAGTAAAAATAGCCTCCTTCATTGAATTACAGCCTATTTAAAATGAATAATTTCTATTTGCACAGACACTTGTCACTGCATGGCACAGTAGCCAGTTTTAATTTGCAACATATAGGGACATAAAATACATAGTTTCCCATATCTCGGCCTCTATTCAATGTAGAAACCTCGTGAAACATGCTATATCTAAGTTTCAAGGGTTAAGAAAACCATTGGTGACATCATTTAACTTGCAATACCAATCCTTCATTGCACAAAGCAGCCATTTTGCATTTTCAACTTGCATTTTCAAAATGGCTGCCATATTAATCAATCATTACATTACTATAGCCATACAATGGATGTCAAAGTGCAGACATGCTAAATCCTTGCATTTCCTATAGCTAAATATTGGAGGGGGGGCGGCTAAGTGAAACCATACCAAATCGTTGAATTAGAACGTACTTTAACTTTAATATTGGGGGGGGGGGGGCTAAATGCAGCACAAAATGTTGACAATATATTGCATCTGCTGATGTACTAGTAAATGTAGGTGCCCCATCAACGATACATGAAACTTCACATGCTTGGTAAACATTCCATGAGTAAACAAAGCATCCTATATATTGAATCATTAAATTGAATCAAATCAAATACAAGTATTTACATTCCTCTCTCTTCAGAATTTCTTTGGCAAATGATTGTGTACACATAGTGTAGAAATATATCATTTTAGAACTTTTAATGTTGACAATATATTGCATCTGCTGATGTACTAGTAAATGTAGGTGCCCCATCAACGATACATGAAACTTCACATGCTTGGTAAACATTCCATGAGTAAACAAAGCATCCTATATATTGAATCATTAAATTGAATCAAATCAAATACAAGTATTTACATTCCTCTCTCTTCAGAATTTCTTTGGCAAATGATTGTGTACACATAGTGTAGAAATATATCATTTTAGAACTTTTCTCTGTTAGTCATACTGAGAAAAATATCCACCTATTTTGTGTTCAAAAACAGAAAGTTGTATTGCCAATTTGAGATTACCTAGTTAATGAAAAAAACATTTTTCAAATCCCATCCATCCCGATACGAAAACTGTTTGGTAGGTTTCTAATGAAAAAAAAATTGTTTAAAGCATCGATTTTTTATTCCTGTGTATCCAGCATTTGTCTTGATGGGTTGTCAAGTTTTTTGCAAATGACCTATATCTGCCCATGCACACAGATAGTATCTCTGAACTGATTTATGCTGCAATTAAGCCATGTGGCTGCCAATAACTTTTTACATAAATCATTACTGAACCTTACCTAACCTTACCTTACACTCAACTTTTAACTCAGTTTGTTGTCATTGTTTTCTTTCTTTTTGGGAACGTTCTGGTCATGAGTTCTGGTCATGCGATTGCATCGTGAAAGAAACGTTGTGGAATAGACCAGAAAAGGTTGATCATTTAGCAGATAAGTATTGGTGTGTACTGCAAGGTTCTGGAATATTCAAAATGTTCAGAAATTTAGCCCACTCTAAGTAAAGTTACAAGCATTGTACACAGAAAGATGTATATGGGACTAAACAAACATGTGGCATAAAAATCCGTCCTGATTTGTATGATTTTACATGCCATATTTAGAATATTAAAGCATTTGAAGAGCCATGATTTTCAGGAAACGTTTTTTATCTGATGTTCTTCCACACTTGCATAATACAATGATAACGCTCACAATTTTTTTTTCACCTCTTCCCATGCAGAACTCAACCTTCTCTTTAAAGGAAACCGAACCCCAAGTAATAACTTTAATTATTCTGAGAGATTTATTATATTATTGCCCATAAATCTACAAGATTCCCCACCAAAGTGTATGAGAGAGTTATAAAGCAAAAATAAAGGTACAGTTTCTCAGCACGACATAGGCATCACCATTTTCTTGATAATGTGACGTACTATGCAAAGTCTTTTATCAAGTAAATGTATTCAAATTTACGGATGCTTCTTTCCCAGACGTGTGTGGTGACGAAGCATTTCATTCACCTGCTATTATCCTTTGTACTACAATTTCCAGATTTCAAATTGCATAAGTTAGTGCTCTTCTGGGGTGAAGATTTCTCATAAATGAAATAGATTTGTCAACTGCTATAGTGTAATATATATAAATGAATTTTTTACAATTGTGCCCCTATTATTTATTTTTCACCTAATATAATTTCTATCATCTCAGTTATTATTTTTTTTGATTGAAAAGTAAAGGTTTCGTTGTTGATTTAAAAATTATTTCCAACTAAAGCTTGGTGCATGATACATGTACAACTTCAACAGGTACGTCACGTTTTCAAGAAAATGGCTGCGCCCATATCATGATGAAAGGCATCACATCATGCCAGGAATATCTTCATTTATATATATCTTGTACATTTTCGTAAGGAATATTGTACATCAAAGGGCAGGAATACATCTCATTTTTCAGAATACCTACACTTATTCTTTGGGTTTAGGTTTCCTTGAAGGTCACATGTCTTTTAAATTTGGTATTCTACATGCTTAGGTCGAGTATTATAGTTCAATTTCAATTGCATATTCAAAAGTGATTTAATCTGTAACCTTGTCGGAATCAAGCTGCAGATAGGAACAGGCAGTTGTTCGATTCAAAGATAGACTCTTCGTTGCATGTTCTCTTTGTAACTTTCAAGAGTCACAGGCCAGGGCGGTGAAAACTAACCAGAAAGAATGGACAATGCAAACAATTTAAACAATCTTTCAAGACTGGTATCTAAAGTATTTTGGTATTCCATTATTTTCCATCTTACATACATGTAACTGATGTGGATATGTCCGATGAGTGATGAGCACAAAACATTGATGTGGATAAAGAAAGGCACTTGGTCGTCATCAAAATCAAGGGACCTTCCGTCTCAAGAATAACGTTGATGAAATGGCAGCAGATGTTGAAGACTACTGTCCTTTGAGAATCTTCAATGACCTGATGACCGGGGCTTCCTCCACCAGAGATCCCTGGTCAGATCGAACTCACGACGTCACCACTATTCATGCAGAGAAAGGGTGAGAAGTGAGGGATAGTGGTTCCATGTTCTTTAAGAAAGAGGATGTGATCTGATGACCTGGTCTTCCTCTAGCAAATATTCTTGGTCAGGTTCGAACTAATAACTTCACCAATATTCACAGGCAGATAGAGAGCAAGAAGCAAGGGATTAGTGGTTCTATGTCCTTAGAGAAACTTAATGACCTGGTGATCTAGTCCTCCCCCCTATCAAACAGTCTTGATCATGTCAGCAGTTCACCATCATACGATCAGCATGCATACACAGAGTGCTAGAGAGAAAGAGATGAGGAATCAGTGGTTTCAATCGTCCTTGTCCTCTCCTCATCCCTCCTCTTGTCACCTATCATCCATGGGTTCAGCCTTTATAATCATACCGTCACCCAATATGATTCCGCCACCACCACCACCTGCATCACCCCCTCCTCCTCCTTGCACCCCTCCTCCTACCACCGCTCCTCCTACCGGTAGAGGCGATGAAGAGTCCAGACATTGATGCCAGCCAAGCTCCTTTTCGCTCTCACACCAAAAGTCACACCTGGGGCACTTGGCAGCACCAGGATTCTCGTATTGCACTGGAGACAGGAAGGCTGGGTCGGGAAACGAACCCATCTGGGAAGCTGTGAACAATCTTTCGTCCAGGTCTAGGGACTCGTTGCTCTCAGGACAAGCGGCGGAGTTCAAGCTTGTTAAGAGGAGAGATGAAGGGATAATGCTCACTGGGTACACCTGCGGAGCATTGACGTTGTTGGCTGCCAAAGTAAACGAGAGAGGTTGATAAACAAAAAGGTCAATAGATATTAAGAACCTTAATATGAATTGTATACATGAATTGTATATTATGTCAGAATGAATACTCCATGGAACAGCATTTCTGGGCAAGTTCCCTCCTCCCTGACCCCCATAAAACAAGTATCCCCTTTAACAACAAACTCCACAGGGCAATAACCCAACAAGGGGGATGGGGGGGGGGGGGACCTAACCTCCCCCTTGAACACCCCCCCCCCCTACAACTGCAAATTTTTAGGGGATGTAAGCCTGAGCCCCAGGTAAATATTTTGAATTGGGGGGGGGGGGGGTCTAGAATGAGAATTTGGGAGCGTGTGGGTCTTTGGTGCCTGTTTCGTGCCAAGTCATGCAAAAATGGTGCACATTCAAAAGACATAAAAACATACAATGAGAATGACCTACCAATCGGCTGGTTTTGTGAATGACCCCCATCGGATTGCAGCGTGTAATCAGGATCGACAGGCTCCTTCTTCACTGTTATGAGCCCTTGCGATTCAAGGCCAGAAAATAGCAGATCTACAGCTGCCTCATGCGTTAGTACATCAGAGTTATTTCTATAATCGTTCATCTTTTCTTCCCCTCTCTTTTCTGTCATTATGTCCTCCAGAGATTGTTCAAGTAAAGACTTGCATTCTGATCTGGCCTTGCTGCACATCTCCAGACCTCTATGGTGCCCCTCTAAGTCATCCTTCTTCTTTTTCTTCTTCTTCTTCTTTTTCTTCTTTGTCTTCTTTGTCTTCCCCTTCTTCTTCATGATGGCCACTTTCTTCGATGACATTTTAGTCTTCTGTTTCATTCTCAGCTTTTTCCACAGGTTACAATCTTGTTTTCCTTTCTTTATCTTAGTCTCTGTCTCAACTCTTCTCCTCGTGAAAGGCCTGTCGGACAATCTGTTGGTGTCTTGCATATCAAAGACATCTAAGGAGAAAAAAGAAGAAAAAAAAACGCTTTCACTACATAGTCCTGTAGAAGATTTTCAGACCGGGAAAAGTTGATGGGTATTGAAGTAAATTCAGCTTAGTTGCCAGCTTGGCAACCTTGGGCAACTTTTTTAATAGCCATATTAGCATAATCATCTAATTAGCATATGTGCAGTATGTAATAATGTTGCTACCGTAATCTTAATCCAGGAAGCCTCAAAACATGGATAATGTGACTTTTCAAGGATTTTCCACGACGAGGAATTGATTTATGACACCAGTAAATTACTCATATTTCTGACATAATTATCAAATTAAATACAGCCCAGGGGGGTATTTCACAAAGATCCTAAGTCAAACTTCACTCTAAGTTGGACTTAAAAATTATGGAGAGCCATTCATAGCCTTAAAATAAAATAAATTCAAAAGCAAATAATCAATTATTTTAGACTTTTTATAAATTCTACATCAAGAACATAATATCTTCTTGATAATAGAAAGTATGAATGATTTGAATCAACATTTTATGCCTTTTAAATAACTTTTACAAAATGTTTTCAAAGATGCTAATGGCTTTTCATAATTGTTAAGTCCAACCTAGAGTGAAGTTCCACTTAGGATTTTTGTGAAACACCCCCAGGTCTATTAAGGAATGAGAAATCCTGTCAAAGATCCTTACCCACGAGCCCTGAAGCCATCTCGGGCATTTTTGTCTTCTTCTTCTTCGCTTTGCCTACGCCTGTGCTCTGTATGTGCTTCCATTTCTTGTTCTTAATGAAGACGATATCAGGGATGTGGCCAAACCTCCACTTTGTCAGAGCTTTTCTCTTGAACTTGCACATGTGTTGGACAACCTCCGTCATGTCCCCCAAAACACTGCCGCAATTGGGACACAGAGGGCGATGGTTGGGAGAGTATATCTTCCCTGTATGGGTGAAGATATATGAGAACAAAACTAGAGGGAATAGAAATTGTGTTGTCTGCCCATGGAGGCACCCAAATAAGTATTTTGTCAAAAATGTAAGACTTTTTAGCTTTGTCTGCTAAAGTTAAGATATGTTATTACTACTAACAGACTGTAATGTGTTGCTTAACTGTGTGTGATATAACATACATGTATATGTGAGCGAAACAAAGTAAATAAACATTTTACTGTGAGCACATGGAAGTGCCCTTACATAAATTAAGATTTCCCTTTGTAGGGAATCCAACTGCAATGGCAAGCTGTACGCACACACAACACATACATGTAAGTAACATCACTGTGATGTACAGGTGGATAACTCTCACTAATGTTCCAACACACAAAATATCTATTGCTCAAAATATATTATTTGGTAGGATATTTTTCTTTTGGACACAATTATAGTAACATGTTATCCAAAATATATTTGAGTAGTGCTCAAAGGGAAAAGAGAAGACTGGAAATCTGACATATTTTAGTCTAAAACAAATTACAGAGATGTTTGTGACAACATCACAATCGACGTACCAATTTGAGATTCACAAAGATTTGATCTCATCTTTCAAACATTTGTTCCTTTCTTATTATTTGTCTGATCTCTTTCAAAGTTCATATTCATATTTTTCTGCTTTAATAATACTAGTCAACTTCTTACAAAGGTTAGTTTTCCCTTTAAGAGAAGGTTAGGTTCTGGTAAAGGTGAAAAATGATTTGTGAGCTTTCTTGGTCTTTTAAAGATAAACTTGCGTTTTGTAAATATAAAAAACAAAAATTCTTACAGAATCCAACAAAATTTACACTGAGTCTTCAAGATTACAAATAAATGACATGTGCCAAACAATTTAGGTAGAAATGTATAGTGGTTGAGTAATGAGCATAAAAAGATAAGGAAATCCGGGTAAGTAGACCCGACACCATGTGTTTAACATAGGTCACTATGTGCATACATGTAAGGGAGATATGTTTTTTATCGAGGATGTACCCAGTCAATCTACTGTCAGGAAACAGTCCAGAATAAATCATAGCAATTTTTGCTCGACATACGATTCTCATTCCAGAGATCAAGAATAGCTTTAATATCAGGTTTAAAGAATATCACAAAAGAAATGTCCCCTAAAAAGGATTGCACTTCAAATTGCCCTGCAAAATGACGAGAAACAGAAAAAAAAAATTAAGTATGACTGAATCAATTTCAAGTACACCCCAATATACTACATAATCAACCTTTTCCAATTGCTTTCAAACTGTTTATTTACCAAAGTAATTCCTGATCAGAACTCGATATTATCATATTCGCTTTCAAAACCATTATTTGACATTGTAATCCCTGACTAGAACTCAAGGTATTCTGTAAGTCTGACAGTAGAACCTACCAAGACAAGGAACAGTCAACTCTTCCTTTAACCTGATGGTATCCTGACTGTCACCCAGCATGCTTAGCATCCTGGATTGTGAAGGGTCAAAGGTCACAGGGATATTGCTCCGACTGATCTCTAACTGCTGCACGAAAGTATCAAGCTTTGTCCCGAAATCTGGATGCAAAAACATTTGAAATAAAAATAATTGAATTAAAAAATATATTTCCCAATACATGTACAGCTCAACTTGAAAGTTGCACATGGATCGCTTGAAGTAACTACCGTAATTAACGGTGTATAAACCGCACCTTTTTGCCGCCGGAAAAAATTCAAAGTCGGGGGTGCGGTTTATACACGGTACACCAAAAAAAAAAAAAAAAAAAAGTTTGTTTTTTTTTTGTTTTTTTTAAGGGCGAAAAAGAGGGGTGCGGTTAATACATGAGGGCGGTTTATACAACGTTAATTACGGTACATGCAATGCGTCTGTTTACATTTATTTCATCCGAAAATTACAAACTGCATTGATTAATTGTAGTGATAAAGATACCAGGAAGAACATTAGTCAATTGTCAAATCAAAAGGCATGCACCCTCAAGAGAAAAATAATAACTTTTTCAGGAGTTCCTTGAAAAGAAAAGTGCAACAAATGTCACAAATATGACCAGGCATATTGATAAATAATCACATGTCTCATCATACATTTCTTAAACTATTGCTTTTCACATGAAAAGAGGGTTCTTTAATATCAACCCCTCTAAAAAGTTCTGCAATTGAAGTTCTAGCATTGATAACGCTCTTGTTAGTATATTATCCAGAACCTCACAACATAATTAGTTTGACATATTACATAATTATCCTTTCACAATAAAAATGTATTTTACTGTGACGCGCCTGCTTGGATGTGCGCTTGGATGTCGACTTCTGATTAAAATGTTCATTATCGTTGACATGTTGACACACAGACATTGGCCTCCTGACTGTAATGTTTTGGGAGTTATTGTGGCGGTTTGGGGATTTGTAATCTTTGTCTTTGGTGGCGGATCAGTTTGTTGTGGTTTTGTGTTGCCCAGGATCCGTGACATTTAAAATGCAATCTTATTACCAGTACTCTACTCTATTGCAGTAGAGGACCAGTGGCTTAATACGAATAGTGTAAACATTCAAATCCAACCTTGTGATGTTGTAGACCACCATTTATCTACTCCTTCTCTTCTGTCTTGGTCTCTCGAAACTCTCGTGGCTCTCTCTTCTTTTAACTTTGCAATCTGCTCATACACATTCCTCAGTGGAAGATTTAGATCACCTGTAATAGAAAGGAAATTACAGTGAAACCTGCGTTAAAAACACCTGTATAGAAAGACAGCCTTTCTAAAAAGACATTTTCCCCCTTTGTGTTTCCCAATGAAATCTGAACTAAGGTAAATTGTACGGAAAAACTACCTGCTCATAAAGGCCACTCATTTTATCTTCCATGAAGGGATATTTTTAAAAATGTTTTAATTTCAGTTTTATAACTCAAATAACAATAGCAGGAAAGCTTGGATCAAAAGTTTGTGTGTAGTCCAATTACACAGCACCTTTCTGTGTATGGTGCATTGTGGTTTTCAGCACGATTGAGTGAATTTATTTTTATTTTGATCATTCCGAAACCTCACAATGTACATCAAGTCTTATTGTCGAGTGCCGGGAGTGTCAAGCCTCATTATTATTATTACATGTATATTATTATTGATTTTATCATTATTATGTGCTACACATTCAATATCCCTAAAGTGCGTCCAGTTCCTTCCACAAAGTTATCACAAGACCAATACATAACTGCTCTAACTGCTCTGGCTCTATCATCAAATACAAGACTCTGTAATCGATTTTCAATTTTCAGTTACCTTCAAAGAAGGTTACAGGAGTCTTTTCCTTGTCGTCATGCTTGAAGGCAAAAGGTTCTTCTCGACTCTTTTCATCTTCCTGAACTTCTTGAGTACATACTCCTGAGAGTCCTTCATCAGTCACTGCACCAACATCGATATCCATCTCACTTTTTATCTGATGTTGCTTGACTGTAGATCGTGTGACCTGGGGCTGTAACTCCTCCTCGACTGTAAAGATAGTATATCCCAGGGAAAAAAACACTTAAAAATTTTGGGGGGTTACTTTCAAGCTAGATTGCATAAAATAACTCTTTATTTTGTTTTGCATTGAACTCTATGCAATTTTGGGGGGCTGTTTTATGACTTTCGGGGGCTCTTTTTGGCATTTCGGGGGCTAATTGGCCCCGAACACCCGTATATTTTGTCCCTGGTATATTCATTTCCATGTTGTAGAGTGCAATTTTATTTTAAATGAAATAAGATTAATAGTGAGTTCTTGCATAGCACTCATGTCTGTCACTCTTCCGGGGGCTCCTTCATTATTATCCCTGCCTTAGCGCCTCTGCTATTTCAACACTTGATCATTTGAAAGAATTCATTCCTGCAAGGTACCTATAAACCTCATCTGGGTAGAGTGTGACAAATTCAATGTTTTTTCCAAAGGACATGGGTACTTTAGTAGGAATTCAAACCCAGTGTCTTGTGATTCACAGTCCAGAGACTCATCCACTTTACCAACCACCTGCATTGAAAAACACCTTTTTTTTTTGTCTTCCTAGAAAAGTTTTTCTCATAGAAATCTGTGCAAAAGTAAGCTATTTATAAAGACTACAGGTACCTACTTATAAACGCCATAGTCTTGTCTCTCTATTAAGATGTACATCTATTCTGCAAGTCATCTTTTTTACGGAGCAACTGATACATCACCACTGGAAATAGTTATTTATTTATTCATTCCGCTAGAGTATCAGAAACTGAAGGCAATGGATTAAAATATCTTCTTTAGTAAAATGATTTAAATCAATGACAACGGTATAGCTGACTGACCTTGTTTATTTGAACCTGTATCGTTTTTTCTGGCCATGGCCTAGTGAAAGAAAAATAGAGAACAATAACCAAGAATTAGCTGATACATGTATATCAAATTCTAAACAGGTACATTCAAATACAGACCAAATGTACATAATGAACGTGACCATGGTGCTTCTTAAACTCACATGGCTATGTAAAATAAGATTCCTACGGCAAACAAGACAAAGGTATGTTTTGTCACGCTAGGTGTCGTTGAGTTTATTTAACATGGTAAAAGTAAAAGTCTTCTTCTTCTTCTTGATTAGTAATGTCCACTTTATACTCTTTGATGTGACCTGGGCCTGTCATAGAACGTTTTGCTTAGCCACTCCTAAACTAAGTAGAATGTTACCTTATTCCAAGTAATGAATTGAAAACCAGCCCTGGGGCTCAATATGATATTTTGCTATAGACAACCTGAAAAAGACGTTAGTATGAAGTCTTGGGCATTGTTTAGTATAGTCATCATTCATCATCAGTACAAGTTCAGCCACATGCCATTTAAACTCTAGTTAATTTTATTAAATTTATTGAGGATCATTTTTAACGAGCCATTTTTGTGCTTTCCATGCCACTCCAGATATCCCATTAAAGTCATTATATATATATATATATATATATTTGTATTGAAGATTGTATAATTTTGTTTTTATCTTGACTTGGCAATAAATAAATGAAATAAAATGCATTTCAATGAGATGTCAGCAAACTTGAACTGTTTCACAAAAGAATACTTGATATAAATCTTACCTCTCGTTCACCCATAACAAAGCGCATCTGTTTCTCTAGTAATCTCAGCCGTTCATTTTCCTTATCGCTTCGTACACGAGTCATCTTCTTGGTGGTCCTGAAGATCGTCGGCACAGCATCATCCCTGAGTGCTCTACAATTCCTACCAGGCCTACCTAACACGGGGTCAGGCTTCTGGTAACAAGTGTCTCTGAAGTGCTTGGAGCAGATTACCGAGTCTTCCTTTGGTGTCCAACCCTCTATCACATCCTGCACTGCCTGGATCCATCGCTTGCGCACCCAGCCGTCTCTCGGGAAGCTGTGCACTTGGATGGAAAAGGAGAAATCTCCTTCTTCGTTGCATGCATCGCAATGTGACATGGTTGAGATGAATTGTGATTAGCGACGTAACTTTTCAACACTAGTAGACAAAAAAGACATAGCAGAGAAATATCAGGAGGGATTTCTTCAGTTTTACACATGGTATAGACTATAGGGCTTAGACTCAGCTAGAAATAACAGTTCTGCTTTTTTATGACTATTTTAGTATTAAGTTCTATAGTCAGGTTTTGAGTACCAAATCTGAAATCAAGTACTGTAACTTCTTGGAAATTGGTTTTGCCATTTGGGCAAGTGACATCTAATCTATTGTGAACATGTACAGTTGAACGATCCATGTCTCCCTAGTGTTGTATCGAGTTATCAAACTCTAAATTTCCTCAGCAAGTTCCTTCTCGATCTCTGCGTTCCTCTACTGATCACTCAAAATCTTGGAGGCAACTCGATCTAGGAAAAATTGGCCACCAAAATATCAGTCGATATCACAAACACGAAAAAGGTCATGAATCCATGTGCGCAATACGATC
Organism: Strongylocentrotus droebachiensis; assembly: GCA_035222895.1. Taxonomy (NCBI): domain Eukaryota; kingdom Metazoa; phylum Echinodermata; class Echinoidea; order Camarodonta; family Strongylocentrotidae; genus Strongylocentrotus; species Strongylocentrotus droebachiensis. Next base: position 1,726,473 of record JAVYIG010000005.1, read on the forward strand.
CAAGATTTTGGGGGCTAATTTTTATTGGCCAAGTTGAATGCCGATCCAGCGAGAGTACATGGATTATCGCTGGAAAAAACAACACATGACTGCCAAACTGTCGGCAGGGACTTCAATGGTTTTGGACACAATTTTGACCTTGGATTATAACTGGAAATATCAAAAGTTCTTCCTAAATAACTATTACAAAAATAAAGGTAAAATTTTGATTTTTGACTCAAGAGTGAAACATTGTTGATAAAACTGTTCATGATGAACATGGACTATTTATATCCGGCCTCCATTCATTACCACAAATTATTCTACGGGGGCCTAACAGCTTTACAAGCTTGCTTTCATGTACACATAGCTGCATTACTATCCTGACTGTGTAATAAAACCTGTTCTATTGATTCTCAACATTTCAAACACCACTGTACAAAACTTAACTGATTTCACTCAACATCGGTACTTTAGTGACAATTGATTATAACAGAAAAACTGTGCACGAGCGACGAGTTCGTAATGACATGCAGTTTTTCCGTTATAATAATTTTGCCTTCGGCGTAGACTAGAAGGGATGAGATTTAGATCTAGATGACGTCATGCGCAGCGAGAGTTTAAACTCCCGCTGCAAGATTTTTAACATGGATGTCGATTTTGACCCATAATTTCCTAAAAATGGACCATTAAACAGATTATTTCAGTCATGTTGGTATGTGGAACCTAAGTAGTACGTAGTTAAGCCTTTACCTAATTTACAATATAAAGTGCAGCGGATATGCATCCTGTGAAAGGAGCAATTCGGGGATAAGTTTTGCAAGTTTGATGCACTGATTTGCCCACATAACCTACACATTTGGCGGTATAGTCCGTTTCCGTCTCTAAAGAGAGAGTTGACCCTACCCCCAATAAGATGCTAACGAACGAAAGAGATGGAATATTCGGTCTAGATTGTATGCAGTCTATGCAATATTGTGTGGTGTGTGTATTTGTGTATGGGTCTAATAATACCTGCCTCACACCAAGCATGCAGTGCTAGAGGTCAATGAATACGCATTGACTCTCTATGCTTTGCTGGAGTGGTCGTATCCAGCAGTTTTACTTCCACAAGTCAAGTTCACTTAGGCCTACATGAATATAAGTCTGTGGGGCAATGTTAAGAACTCCAGCAGCACTTTTCCTTCATGCGAAGACAAATAATCACCGATATTTTTATTCATTCTCAGACCTTCTTGATGAAATTAAGTTACAATTAAAGCTTACATATTTACACGATAATTGAAAATTAAATTTATACTTCGAGTTGATAAAATACGAAAATAGCTAACGTTACATGTAAAAAGATCCGCTCTCTTCTACTAGAAGTTCTAGGCTTGGCTTCTTGTTTATTTGATGGAAGTCCTCATGCATTCAATGCGGCCGTTCAAAGTTCGTCGGATACGTGTGTATGATTGGCGGCAATTACCAAAAACGTTTTACACAAACAAGTTTATACTCAGTTCGGAGGAATAACCACAGAAGCTTATATTTATAAGATGTTTTACAACATGTTTGCTCATTCAATCTTAGCAAACCAACTATCATATCAATTATTTGGCTCTTTCCCGAGTCTCTTTTACTGCCATAGCGAATAAATTAGGGGTTATAATAATCGTGTGGAGGTAATATCTTTGGAGTCGATACTTACAAAAGACCGCCCCCCATCCCCCTCCCCCCTCCCCCCTCCCCCCCCCCCTCCCCCTCTCCCCCCCCCCTCCCTCCCACTTCCCCTCCCCCATTTTTTAAATCGATTTTCAAATTATTACGGGTTGGGGGAATAAGGATGGACTTTTTTTTTTTTTTTTTAATGTTCTCATTTTGTTTTAGTGCTTTTCTTCGAGGGGGTGGTTCCGGATCAGAGAGGGAGACGTGCCATTCCCTCGTACCCCCCCCCCCCCGGCCCGTAGCACTAGAAATGTGTATATATATTCTCTCGAAAAACAATAGCTCGTATATAGAGGCCCTTAGCCCGTGCAGATCGCGAAATAGCGATGCCGATACAACAGCCTTCCGGCGCCATATGGCCCATTCCAATTAGCTATTTTGGCAATGTAACCAACTCTATTCAGAGTCGGTGCTCCCGGGGGCAGTGGGCACATTGCCCTCCCCCTTTCCAAGTATCCCAAATGTGCCCCATTTTACATAGGTAAATTGCCCATTTTACTTTTAAAAGTGCCCCTATTACTTTTCACCTGTGATAAGTGCCCCCTTTTATTTTGACACGTGCCCCTTTTCCTTCGACAACTTTCCATTTTCCTTTGCAATAATTGTCTACTTTCCATTCTCATTAGTGCCCTTTTTAACTCCGATAAGCGCGCACCTATTAAATTCACATGTTCCCCTTTTCCTTTCTAATAAGTGCCCTTTTTCCTTATGCTAAGTGCCCCCATTAAACAAAGAGCTCCTTCCCCTTCTCATATGCCCCTTATAACCTATGTAAAGTGTCCCTTTTCATTTTCATAAGTACCCCCCTTTTCATATCTGGTCAGTACCCCTTGGGATCTATCCCCTTTTCATTGACTCCGTCTCGTTCACAATCAGCCATGCATGAAGTCTTTTGTCTACGGCTGATTGTCAACGAAACGGAGTTAAGTCTTTTGTCATCTCTGTTTGTTGCTACGGCAGGCAGCCAGTGAAAACGAATTCGTTTGATAAAATTATAGAAATGCAAGCGTTACTTTGAACAAAACAAAACTTTGTCTTTCCTTGCTCATTTTTCGTGATTGAGGTGTCATTATGAAAGGGCAGAAACTCAACTTTCTAGAAATGTGATTTTCTCCTTGAAATTCAGATAACGTCCGTCAAATGAATTTTTGGTTTCCTCTCTTCAAATTCATTTTAATCACTCATGCGTGAAATATGCATTAAATGAGTTACATTAAATGAAAGAGGAGAATCTAAGCTTTCCAAATATGTTTCATTTATCAATTATAATTCATAATTCTCGGTTTCGTTTTTTCTGGGACGCGCGCACTGTATATAATATATATGTTTTGTATAATCATTTTCATTATCCTCCCACTGTACTGTTTCACCACAACCTTTCTGTGTCTCCGTCTGTCTGTCTATATACATGTATATATCTCCCTCCCCCCCCCCCCCCATACTCTCTCTCTCTCTCTCTCTCTTTCTTTCTCTCTCTCTCTCTCTCTCTCTCTCTTTGCTACTCTATTTACCCCCCCCCTTTCTCTCTCATTCTCTCTACTCCGTCTCCCTCTCCCTCTCTCTGTGTCCATACCTCTCTGTGTCTCTCTCCACCCTCTTTCTCTTTCCTCTTTTATATATATATATATATATATATATATATCTCTCTCTAGTTCTTCCACTCTTTCTTGATAATCTTTCTACTCATTTTCTCCTCTTTTTTTTTCCAGGATCGGTTGAACTTTTTTAGACCCCCTTTTTTTTTTTACCTCGATCGATTACATGTATGTGCCCCCCCCCCCAAAAAAAAAAAAAATCAAACTCTGGCTACGTGCCTGTAACACGGTAGCAAATACTTTCGAAAAATCAACCTACGGCAATTTTATTTACATGCAGTGTGCGTCACCTATATTAAAATGTATGATCATCATCATGACAATTTGTTATTACGTAATCCGAACATGATTGATTTTTTAAATAGTTGCGATCGTGTTGTTTACCGGGTTTCATAGTCCTATGATAAACAAACATGAGCTCTGAAATGTTGACATTATTTTGATATTGTTACGTAATTTAGATAGTCAATCTGTTCGAAACGTCGAGCCACTCATCCTCTCCAAGCGCTATAGTTCTCCTTAGAAGTATAAGCTAAGAAAGATAACAAACAGTCCTTTTCAGGACTACACACCCCCCAAAAAGATTACCGAGTCAGAGTCCTTTTTCAGGACTCCTCAATCCCCTCTCTCTCTCTCTCACATGGTGCACCCGCAAGCCTACTGTATAATTGCATGTAGTTGTTTTCGATAATACAAAGTCATGTAGTTCCTGGTAGTACATTATTACATTAATACTGAACATGGTCACAAAGGCCATCGAAATCATGCTTAGATTACGTCATACATCATGTTCGCACATTTCCAGAGACGATGGGCAAGGCTATTGAAGTAATAATTGATATTGGTTGATTTAATGCTCTATAAGTATGCCCTTATGCATCGTATAAAATCTTTAATATGACCGAAAAAGGATAATCAAACCTTTTGGTTTACTCTTTTTACTGTGAGCAATTGAGCCTTACAGTTAAATGCATACCATTAAAAAAAAAGACATGTAATACATTCGAACATCAAATTAAGTAATAAAACATTGCTTTACCAATTGAAAAAGAAAACAAAAGCTTAAACATCATGTATTTTAAATAATAGAATAAAGACTATTTATTGCTGTAATTCGTGTGTTGTTTTAAACATTGCAAAATCATAAATTTCTATAAAAACAATCACATTTGTTATGCAGAAGAGTTTCGTTAAATTAAAATAAATACATGCGTAAAATATGACCTAAATAGCTGTAACTTGTTTGAACATTGCGAATTCAAAGACAGAGAGAGAGAGAGAGAGAGAGAGAGATGGTTTAGTGTGAGAAGAGATAAGAGAGAGAGAGAGAGAGAGAGGAAGATGCGGAAATAGATAGATGCATGGAGAAAGTGAGAAAAAATAAATGCACAGAAAAGGCCATTTACACAGCCAATAAAATACATTTTGAAAGACCATCGGGTTTTTTTAACTGCCATCTATACTACTGGAAAACCCATAAGAAACCGGAATTATTCACCGATGTTTTGATTTTGGCATTCACACTGCTAAACTCGGTGAAATTTCTGCCGCCGTTTAAAAAAAAAAACACTCTAAGGTGGTTTTTAGACTAATATTTTGCATCGTATTTTCCGGTGGTTGCTAAGCAACTTCTGACGAAACACCGGAATATGAGAAAAGTCGATGATTTTTGTTTGCACTGTAAATGCAGCTAAAGAATAAGGTAAACCACTACGGAGATACTATCTGCGCATGGGCAGATAAAGGTCATTTTGAACAAAACTCTTTAAAAAAAACTGTAAAAACCTTAGAGCTATATTATATAGCTCTATGGTAAACACCCATCAAAGCAACTGCTGGATTCGTGCTAATCATTATTCATTTATGCACCGGCGGTAAGTTCTATGATACACAGGTTGAAGTATTGTTTTCACGAGGGCAAACAAAAGGTATTGATGAAGGACCTCCATCACTTTCGCAGTGTTTGTTCTAAAATGCACAAAGTCAGACGTCTCTATGTGTAAAAGACCTGTAGATTTTTGGGGTCATTTTTACAAGTGCTATCGCCGAATTAGTGGCTTATTGATTTGTATTTTGAGACAGATATCATTAATTGATTCGAGGGGCACATAGAAATTGGAATTTCATTTCAAATCAGCACATGACTCGTGGCAAGGCAATCCATTTAATCAATACGTTAAAGTGAATGTCCATGATTTGAAATGTACATTATGTGTAAATATTTCTTAACAGTGGCGGATTGGGGTCCTCTGGCCGAGGAAGGGGGCAAAGGTCAAAGAAAAACGTCTTTAAAAGAATGAGACCTGGAGTATTTTTTTTAGGGTGGAGCTTAGCAAGTCTGAGAAAATTATTTTTTGAATATCTAAAAATCTACGGAATATATTCAGATGTTTGAATAACAAAATATGAGTTGTATGCAGCAATACACATCAACATGAATGAACTTATATTTTGATGTCACCCGACCTTTACGTATGCCCCCTTTACCACATTTATCCGCCATCATGAGTGATGCGGTTTCTTGTATTATTTTAGTTGACACATGAAGGTCTGCCCTCTCAAAGTTATTTTCCCCTACAATGTCATAATTGTCATTTATATATATATTTATATATATATACATGTATATATATATACATGTATATATATACATATATAAATTCCTTTTTTTACAAAACAACTAACTAATGTAATATCTATTTATTATCTATTAATATCACACTATTACCCTCCGTATTTGTTATTAAGCTGCAATTGCACATTGATATGAGATGAGGAAACATTGAATACGATCACAAAAACTTTCAAGAAACCAACTCAAAGGTAATTGTTTTTCCAATAGAATCAATGCTCGGATTATGTAATACATCACTTAATAAGGTGATGGACAGGGCGTTTTTAATTCCGCCTTCTTTGGATTTTGGGGTATATTTCGATCTCGTTATTACTGATATAGCATGTATGGGCAAATGAGATGTAATGTTTCAAAAAATATACAAACATACTCAATTATAAATATTTAAAAGCATGTGCAAATATATTCAAATGGGCAAAAAAACATAATATAAGCAAATATATAAATAATATTTACAAAATGCATAGACCTATTATGTATACTAAATCCAGATTTGAAGCCTGAATGCAGCGTTATCCACTTCGATTCGCACAAGTCAAACAAATTACCGTTAATTTCTCTATCATATTTTCACTTTTCAGTCACCATCACTAACAAAATTACACAATATCATTTGAAAGGAGCACACGAATATTTTGAGGTAAAAGTGTCATATTGTCGATATTTTCACAAAACTGCACGTGAGCTTTTCTCTACCACATTGTTTCCACGGTATGTTAACTCTTTAGACAGACGATGAAAGAAGACTGCGCTATCTTTATGAGCAAGCAAGTAAAGAAGACAAAAAAATCAAATAAAATCATGTTATGAACATTAATTTTACTCGCTCACAAAATCATGTCAGGTTATGTTGGTATAGTAACAGGTACAAAAATATACAAAGAGATGATTGTCTTGGATACAAAAAAAAGTCTCTCGTTTCAATGTGCGCTATCCGTGAGAGGAAGCGTACCTCTGGAGCCATCAAGTGGATCGCTCTAGGAAGTGAGTGAGAACGGGGTCCAAGTTTCCAGGTTGAAATGACTACCATGAAGCGTTTTCTATCCCTTACAAAAAAAGTACCATGGTAACCATGTTTTTTTGTCCAAATTACCATCCACCATAGTAACCATGGTCATCCTGATACTAAAACTAGTAAATACACAGAATAATTGGGCCAAAATTCAAACAACCTCACTAAGCCTGGTTTTCGACTATGTGCTATAACCTTTAATTAGTATAGCTAAGTAAGGTTTTATGGATATGGACCGATATTCATAAAAATTATACCTCAGTCACACCGGAAAGCCGACTCCACGTCTACTTCAAACCAAGATCGATTCTTGGCCATTATGTGGGTCATTTTTCATTCAGTCTGTTGTCAGTTTAAGCGATGGTATCGTTGTTGTGACTTAGGTATTACGATTAAGGTTTTGCTGGAATCTTCTTCTCTTTAATCATAGGTTGGTGAACATCAAACCCAAGAACTTCTTTCCTTTCTGTGAAATCTGTGCACTTGCCTTGCCACCAAGATCTGAAATCTGGCTCTCTCTTCTGCAACGAAACCTCCGGGAACACGTGGACATGGATGAGCTTCCGCAAGAGGTAACATAGATTCACTTCCGGGGCGTACATGATGAAGAATCTCGACGAAAGGCAGACAATTTCCCTGTTTTTTCTCCAATCAAAATACCGTTGGTACCTTTCCTCGTCTTTACCGAGTTCGTAGATGAAGTCGACGAAGTGGCTCATGGAGCTAAAGTCCTCGAGATGGATGAAGGAATTGGGTGGAAGGACACGCTCGTAGTCTTCGCGAGTCGAGCCGTAGACGATTGGCACGATTCCATTCTGAAGACACGTCCTCCAAATCTTCTCTGTGATATATTCCCTGCACTCACTATTCTCAAAAGCCAGGTAGAATTTGTAATCTCTCAGAACCTTAACGTCTGTCAATCTTCCCAAGTCGCCACACTCTCCAAAGGTATCGATGGGAAGGAACTTCTGCAGCTCCTTGACGAACTCACTACGTCGCCAGGATACGTGGTGATAGCAGTTGGATGCCATCCAGGCAATTAGTTTGGTCTTCCTGGGAATGGGAGGGGCATGGGCCAGCATTGAGGCGAGCGGTTTCCTCTGCAAGTAGCAATATGGAAAATAGAGGTCGGATTCCGAGGCGTAGGTCATGGTGAGATTATACGGGTTACCCACCCCTACAGGAGGCGCGTACTCATGGTCATGCTGGGGGCTCTCGCGGGACAAGAGCACCCATAGTTGACCGCGTGGTCGCTCTGCCATCAGCTGACTTAGATGAAGACCTTCGTGCAGGGAGTCGACAAACACAAGGACGTCAGTCGATTTCATGAGTCTCTTCGTCAGATCAGCCTCACCGACGAACCTAGTCTCGATGCTGCATGATTCCGAAAATGGACAAGAGAACCGAATCCATTTTGTCTGATGGTTCAAATCATTACCGAGCATGTGGTCACACCGCTTGCCACAGTACTTGGTAATACGAATTAAACATTTTTCACGATTAGATATCATACTGCGTAGTAATTTCCCAACCAGGCGACTGTCTTTCACATTTAGATCCTTTTTCAATCCTAAAAAATTCAACATCTTTTTAACGTCCATGTTGAGGACCTCATCTTCGATATGCCCGAGGCTTCTCTTCAGTGTTATCGTGGTGAAATTATCAACTTTTTTCGTGATAAAATCATCATCTCTTTTCGTGATGAAATCATCTCTTTTCGTGGTGAAAACATCATCTTTTAGATCTATAAGATCTGAGACGAGATGCCACGTAATGCCTAGACATAACGAGATCATACATGTTTTAATCAACAAGGATCTGGGTACCTTCATTCTGAGACGGAGTAAACAGATCTATGAAGACACCAACGAGTTATCTTGAAGCAAGAGTCATATGCACGTGGTGGTAGTACCTAGCTGTGAAGTGGTAAAATTTCATCCTCATGCACGAGATGCTATCCATGCACATCCAATGACAGTTTCGTTTAATTTGGAAATGAGAACTCATGAGCAAAATTGGGCCCAGCTCTCCTCAGCTCTGTCACCGATTTACCATAAGTTTGCCACTGAATGAGGTTTAAGAGCGAGTGACCAAGCGAAATAAGTCGATTCTTCAAAACATGTCATATCGTAGACTAGCTAGTACGTAATTAACTGATGACCTGACCAGACCCTTGCAGCAGTAAACCACCGATCTCAGAAGCTCACGGAGGAAGGACATGAAGAAGAGAAAATTGCATTAATTTAATGTACTCTCATCAATTACGTCGTGCAGAGGGAATTTAATTGTTCAGCGCTATTACGTCACTGAAGCCAGAATAATGGAGAGTAATGTGTAATGCAAATGGCCAATACACCTCTTTTTGTTGTCTCCACTAAGCAAACTTGTTTGCACAAGGGTTTCCTATCCTTGAATATTCACGACACTTTCGAACATGGTTCTTTTCCAAACTGGTATATATAACATCCTATGTACCCTAACTATATACAAATATATATTGTCGTTGAGAAGTATACAGTCTGCATTGCAGATCACTTTCTAGTGTTTTGGAAGATTGTAACATTATATGATATATCATTTTGGGGTATTAGGTATTAACATATATGAGAAGACTTTAATAATTCAATTCAATTCAATTTGATTTGATTTATTCAAGTCCATTAAAAAGGTGCATTGAAAACATGTGGTACATTAAGAATATAATTACATGTAGGATACACAGTATATTATACATTGAACTTTAAACACAAAATTAAAAAGAGAAGTAAAGACAATAGTAAAAAAAAAGAACATGTTTACAGCAAAGAAATAGATAATGGAACATGAAATGGAAAACTGCAAAAGAACCAAATAATGTTCTATCGAGGCAGTCCCCAGCCTACTAAAATACCTAAGTTTGTACTGATGAAGACTTAAAAAGTATAATGACATTATGGCATAAAATTTATTAAAGTTATACAAGTTGGGATGGATTAATAATTTTGCAGAGAGAGTGTGAATAAAAAGTCCTAAAGCTTCGATTTAAAAGAATTAATAAATGAAACTGTTTTAACACAATGAGGAAGAGAGTTCCATATCGAAGGACCTTTGTATTTGAAAGAAAAAGATGATGCTGTATTTTTCAATTTTTTGACATAATCATTTTCCGGATTTATAATAATTATAATTTATGTTTATGTTAAAGACCATTATTTAGATACAGTAGTCATTCAATTGATAGATTGTGAGAAGATTAAGTTTTTTTGAATAGTGGTTATGAAGGAGCAGTATAGTCAGACATTAAATATATTCTTACAATTTTTTTGTTGCAATTTCAACAATCCAAGAAGCCTACTGGGATACGATTTGGCCCATACAACATTGTAATGCATTAAATGAGGTAAAATCATTGAATTACTGATACAGTAACATTTAAATCTTTTCTGGCAAGAAGTGGCGCATTCTGCTGATGACACTAATATTCCTTGATATTTTGTTTGATATAGTAAATATATGTTAAATCTATGATAAATGGTGATCGATACTAACTCCTAAGAAATTTGTAGATTGGAGACGTTTTATTATTACATTATTCATACTAATATTAAGATTGGTTAATACATTTTCTGTAATTGTATTTTGCTTACGATGAAAGTATAATAGGCTAGATTTGGAATATTAAGAGATAACTTGTTAAAATTAAACCACTGTGAAACATGGCATGATCAACTCCTCGTTAGTTTATTCAGATCATCCATGCAAGTCATCAGGTGTTTCCAATCTCCTTTGTCAGTGACAAGGATACGTCCATTTCGGGACCAAGATGCTTTGACTTTCTCTGATAATCTTGCCTGTTTCATCAGCTCCTGGTCAGCTTGTGTTAAATCTTCTTGGATTGATTTGAGTTTACCCTCGAGTTTCCTGCGGTACGAGATGATTTGCTGGCGGTTCCTGTAGGATTTGAATTGATAAGTATGATTGGCCGAGCTCGATTTCTTTCACGATGTTTTACTTCCGAGCCGTTTCGATGCGGCGTACGCTCAAGATCATCCCTTGTCAGCGGCAGTTACTCCGAGGGTATCATTGGAGTTTCGCAACATGATCTCGTCGATATATTATCCTCTGGTGTTCCTCAAAACCAAAGAAAAGGAGGCAATTCCTGCTTTAATACTGCTCTTATTGTTTCAACTTATATCGCAATTACTTGATCTGCTCACTTTCAATTCCAGTTGACGACGATGTTTGTCAATTTTTTTAGATTTTTTGTCAGCTGCTGCTTCGAGATATGATATAGGCAATTAAGATAATTACTTGGTATAAATTTTGATCAATTTTGCTGAATATGTTGTTTATAAAAAGTACTACGTTATATATTTTGAAAACAAAAAACAAAATGAATAGTAGAAGTATTTTAACTGATTAACTGATTTAAAGCAAACTGAGTTAACATTTGACATAATAATAATATAATAAAAACGGTGCTTTTGAAGCGCTTTTAAAACACCGAAGTCTGTACGCGCTATACGGTGCGTCCCAGAAAAAACGAAACCGAGAGTTATCGATGTTTTAATGTAACTTAATATAACCTAATATAATTAATCAATTACACATATTTGGAAAGCTTAAAGGCACACTGCCATACTTGTAGCTACTTGCTCCCTCTATATAGAAAACTTCCCCAATCGGTGCCTGTTGGTCCCCCATGATCCTCTTTTTCTTATGTTAAATGAGAGCTGAGTTAATGAGATAGCCACCTGTCACAGTGACCTCGATGGCTCTCTGTGTGGTCTAATCCCTTCTGGCACAGTACCGTAGTGGTGGCGGTCTTTAAGGCCCGGTCTCACCGCTAGAACTTTTTTGGAGCGTTCCTTGAACGGTAGGGAGAGGGGGCCGAATTTCGACAACGCTCGTCACCGCGCACAAAATGGGAAACAAATCGAAAACACGCGCGTTGCCTTAGCGGTGCACCGCTGAAGCCGGCGTTGCTTTAGCGTTGGTTTAACGGTAGCGAGCGGTAGCGAGCGTTGGTTTAGCGGTGACGCCTCCATACCAACGCCAAACCAAAGTTCATCACCGCAATGGATCGCTGCTTCAACGCCCGACACCGTTCCAGCAATCCCGTGTCCGCTCGTAAAACGCTTACAACCGCTCCACCAAAGTTTGTGCAACGTTTAATCACCGCCCAGGCAAAGCTGGCGAAGCAGCGGTGGTCCAGCGTTCAAGATTTCTGCGTTGGCCTAGCGGACCAAAGCGTCCACGAACTTGCGTCTAGCGGTGCAAAACTTTGACTGGGCGTTGTTGGAGCGGTGGTGAACTTTCCCCGAGCGGAAAATTGCCCGCTCCTCACCGCTCGCAATATTTTGTGCAGCTCAAAACTTTCGGAGCGGTAGGAGGGACCATCAGCGGTGGCCGAGCGTATTAGTTGACATATTTGTGAATATTTGTGAATTTCTTTGAATTTCACCTTTAAAGTAGTGGTTGCATTTCCATAATTTTATCAAACGAATTCATTTTCACTGGCTGCCTGCCGTAGCAATAAGCAGAATTGACAAAAGACTTAAAGGTGAAATTCAAAGAAGATCACAAATATGTCAACTAATGTATCACTAGAAACTGGTAAGCTAACAGATGGCCATCGTACAAGTTTTAGGTCAACTACATATCGGGTGATTTATAAAATCACAAATACAACCACCTCCATAGCAGCTGAGATATACGAGAGATTCGCCGGAAACTAAATAACGATGTTTTAATGACGTCACTATATGGACCAACACTACCCAAGCAGACGACATCCCATAGAGAATGAACATATTAATTTATTAAAAAGCTATTATTTCTCAAATCATAATGAGTTTAGTGTATATAAATGTAATGGCATGTCAAACCATTCAAAAGGTGATATGACCCGATTCTGATAACTACAATCTTTTGCTTGTAAATACACAGGATAGGGGTTAATTAACAATCAAAGAAACCAGACTTTTAAATTGAAAACCCCCCGGAATGATATTTAGGACGGCATTTGTTCCCTCTTGAAACGCCGAACATATCCCGGTGTGTGCAGCTGAATATACAATGGCGTCTTATTTTGTTTACAAGCGACAGATTCCTTTATTTTTGTATCGCTGCATTTGTCATCAAAATAAAACCATGCGCGGGGTTTAGAGTGAGGCAATAGATTATACATTTAGCCTGACGGTAGTGAAGTAAAGCCCCTTTCACACCGGATCTGCGTAGAGTTGCGTAGTGTTGCGTACCGACTACGCCGAAGTTAAGCTGCGTACTCATGAATAAATTGGTGCTTCGGCGAAGTCCCTGCGTAGGTTTTGCGTAGGCTTGCGTATAGTTACGTACCCTGTGCGTAGGCACCGCGTACCTACGGCGTAGGCAATTGGCGTAGGGTTACGTACGCTTGCGTAGGCCTGGCGTAGGGTTACGTACACCTGCGTAGGCCTGGCGTAGGGTTGCCAAAAGTGGCATTTGGTACATGGTTTTGACCGTTATATGATCAATTTTTTAGTAGGTATTAACAACTGCGGAGGCTATTTTGCAGTAATGTTAATTTGTTCAAGATATTATTTTCCAAAAAATGCAGACATTTTTGTGGATGTACTACATTATTATACTCATTCACAAGGGTAATAAATGAACTTTTTGTTGATGTACATTGCAAGGTCACGTGATGTAATTCGATACCTCAAAACGCCAACAAAAGAGCGCTTATTTTGATTTGTGTATAAATGTGGACAGAAGTCTGATATTTGTTGACCATATCCCCTTTTTTCACTCATTTGTAAATATCATTCCATAACAGTTTCCTGAAAGTTTGAAGACGATAGCTGTTGTCCTTTGTCCGTAGCGTATATGTGTGTGACAATGTAATGATATAAATGTTAGTCATTTATTGCTTCTGACATACACACTCACTCAGTCTCACTAACAGAGTGAGACAAAATTATTTCTTTGCTCATTTCAATTAAACAAAATTATTTTACAAACATACAAACAGGGCCATAAACGTACACACAAGCAAACAAACCGACACAAATACAAACAGATTTCCACAAAAAAATAATAACATTTCGCAAGAGGCATCAGTTTGTGAGTCTTATCTCTGTTTATTATATCAACAGCCTGAGATGTCAACATCACAAATTGAATAAACCATAACAAGCAAAACATGTCAGTCTGAAAATCCTTGTAGTAGTACAAACAGAATTACAAGCAAGAATACAAAATAAAGTCAAAGAAACACTTTTTCTTCATGAACAGAATAAATGTGAGAACGCACACATGTAAACAAAAACAGCATTTCCCTTCAAAATAATGATCAATACCTGCCAAGTTTACATCCAGGTATATACAACAACAAATCTTTATACGTTTTTAATGCTTCGTCGGACTGGCGTAGGGTAGCGTATTGTTGCGTAGGCTTGGCGTACATTTGCGTAGGCTTGGCGTACAGTTGCGTAGGCTTGGCGTACAGTTGCGTAGGCTTGGCGTACAGTTGCGTAGTTTCTGCGTAAAAAGTCTACGCCGAAGGTACGCGAAAAAAATTAAACATGTTTAATTTTTTGCGTTCATCTCGCGTACCCATTTGCGTCCCTCCGCGTACAGTTGCGTAGGGTTGCGTACGATCGGCGTAGGGTTGCGTACGATCGGCGTAGTCGCTACGCAACTCTACGCAACTCTACGCAAGGCCCGGTGTGAAAGCCCCTTAAGAGAAAGAACTCAAGAGAAGATGAAAACACAGGCACTGAAAATGTGTGAGATGTCATGGGACATCGTCTGCTTGTGCAAGTCATGTCCATACTGTGATCTCACACATCTCGGCAGCGTTCGGAGAGCTATTTAGGTGCTATGCCGGGGCTGTATTTAAGCGTTTTGTAATTTATAATAATCATTATTTCGAATGTTTCCAAGCATTGAATTTTGAAAACCTTGTCGAATCAAAGTTTCAACTTTGCAATAATGAAAATAAGGTTAGTTTTTAAAATCAATGAATATCTACTTTAACTCCGTTTCGTTGCCATCTGCCATGCATGACGTCTTTCGTCTACGGCTGATCAGGGACGTGATAGAGAAGGACTGGAATCAAGCCGTCGAAACTCTTGTAATTTATTCAAACGCATTCGTGAGTAAAAGCGTAAGAATGGGATGTGTAACATTCCACATGGCTTTGAAGTTCCATGCTCCGAACCGCGCTTCCACTGCGGGGACTTTCGGAAGCCAGGCACCAGTTTTACATTTATTACAAAATATTGAATTACAGGCAAAATTTCAGTGTAAATCAAAAACTTTATATGGGGATTGTATTGGGAATAGTGCATCAAACACATTTCCAAATTTAGAACTCCGTCCTTCCTATAATTTGTGTGCCAGAGTTGGTAAAAGAAAAATTACATCCTGACAAAAACTCAATAGTTTAGAATAATGCGCTAATTTGTGCATGTTTTAATGTCCCGTTATTTGGTCCATGATTTACAATCTTCAATAACATTAAGTTTGCTAATGCGTGTTTTTTGCGTGTTATTTGTATTTTCGAAGTTTAAAAAGGATGAAATTACACAAGTTTGTGTTCGCTTGTTCTCCTCTTTACACATTCAACAATGGATTAGAAATCATTGACAGGGACATCGAACAGTTGCTGTGATACCATTTTCTGATGTAGGAATTCTAAATCCTGAAATTCATGCGCTCTTTTATCTCACCACCTGGTCAACAGTTGCAGATTAACTTTTCGGCGGCTTGGAGCATGGGGTCAAAGGAGAGCGGCTTGATTCCAGTCCTTCTCTATCATGTCCCTGGGCTGATTAATTCCGTTTGTTGCTACGGCAAGCAGCCAGTGAAAACAAATTCGTTTATTCAAATTATTTGTCGCACGATCCATTTCTGCTTCGAGATATGATATAGGCAATTAAGATAAATACTTGGTAAAAATTGTGATTAATTTTGCTGAATATGTTATTTAAAAAAAGTACTATGTTATAAACTTTGAAAAAAAAAGAAAAAAAAATGAATGGTAGACTTATTTTAACTGATTTGAAGTATGAATCGATGTCACATTTAAATTCTAAAACAAAAGCAAAGTTTAATGAAAAACAGGTAAAATCTTTGATTGATATGCTTAGAAAATGCTTCAATTTGATATGCATTATGTTATTGTGAACTTTGTAGATATGTGAAAGAATTCCCTGAAAGGAAAAATCAATTTGAAGAGAGAAAACCAATAAGTCATTTGGCGGACGGTATGTGCTCTTACCCCCCCCCCCCCTGCTCATTCCCCGTTCGCCGGCTGGCTGATTCGCCGCTAGATATTTTCTCAAGATTTGGCCACCCCCCCCCCCCCCTTGCCGCCGGCTGGATCCGCCCCTGGTCATCGCTCTTTTTGCAAAGCTTCTGTTGAACTTTGGAACAAACTACCTTTACATGTCAAAAACTGTCAGACTGTCAACCAATTCAAAACTTGTCTAGGACACATTTAATCAAAATTACTTTTGATGATTAACTTACTCTGTTCACATTGATGTTTATTTCATGTGTATTGTAATTTGTCGGTTTATTTGTAATTTGTCGTTCTTTTTAACATTTAATTGTTTATCATTGTATTTTGTTTGTTATATAGCGCGTAGTTCACTGGCTGCTTGCCGTAGCAACAAACGGAATCAATCAGCCGTTGACGAGAGTCTTCATGCATGGCAGATTGTCAACGAAACGGAGTTGAGTCTTTTGTCAATTCTGCTTTTTGCTACGGCAGGCAGCCAGTGAAAATGAATTCGTTTGATAAAATTATGGAAATGCAACCACTACTTTAAACAAACAGAACTTTGTCATTCCTTGCTCATTTTTCTTTATTGAGGTGTCATTATTATGAAAGGGCAGAAATTCCACTTTATAGAGATGTGATTTTCTCTTTCAAATTCAGATTGCGTGAGGGTTTGTATTCCTTGATTAGTTCTTGCAGATAAATTGGTGCCAATCCATGAATACACTGATTTATAACTTTAAACCAAGATTTTGTACATAATGCGATGCATCACCGACAACCAATGCAATAGTGCGAAGTACTCCTCAGCAAATAGTACTATTGTGGCCCGGGTACTGCAGGGGCGGATCTAGCTTTTTGCTAAGGGGGGGGGGGGGGGTTGACAAAATAATGATTTGGGGTGTTTATTTGAACCCCGTAAGTGATGTTTTCCTGGCATCTATTAACACAATGGAGACCATAAATGATAACGATAACGTCTTTTTAAATCAAGTAACAGGTTAATACACAGTTATATCCAGAGTTAGAGTTATCATGTGTTTGGTTAAGTTACCAGATGAGTTGAATATCTTCTCACAATATTTGCACTTGAAAGGGTTTCTCTCCAGCGTGCGTTCTTTTTTTTTTTCTTTTTTTTTTGGGGGGGGGGGGCCGCCCAGGGGGGGGGGGTGTTGAACCCCCTAAACGCCCCCGTAGATCCGCGCCTGTACTGTGGAGTCACCTCTCGCTCATAGCTTCAACCAGAACCTCTCAAGACAGTGTATGTTTGTGTATTATTGTTATTTTATCAAAAACATGTCATTGTCGTCAGCATTTTATCTTCTTTCACAGAAAAATTTGTTTTACATAATTCGGTATACTTGGGTGTAGAGACTGGAAGCTTAGCTTATTTGTCCCTCTTCACTGTTGCATCTTGTCTCAAGTATGGTTCAAACTTAATTGGATTGGGTATTTGCTGTATTCCTTTGTGTATACCAGTGAAATTTACTCGACAATGTTATTTCCGTATTGATGAATAATTGCTTCTTTTCTTTCCTAATTTCTCATGTCACTTATGTTATGTCTATCTTTGTGGAGAGCATGATTCGTTTAGTACATTATCTTTGTCAACTTTCTAATATTGTGAAGTAGATTTTACTGATATTTACTTTTTCAAATTATGATGCGCAATATATTATGTAATTCAAAAAGAGTATTTATTTTCTTTATTCACAATAAATACATGTCAACGACTGAAAATAATTTGTATTCATGATTGAATTTTTTCCTAAATTTCTTTCAACTGGTTACTATTTTCATGAATTTCTCATGGTTTTCCATTCTTAGATTAATTTCTATTATCATTTCAAATTTCAAATTTCTGTACCCTTTTTTTCCGTTATTTTATTTTAATTGGATCTGTGTTTTGTTCCCTTTCTAATTTGTATATGTTTTTTAAATATGTAAATTCAGTAACAATTCCGCCATGAAGTCGGGGAGTATTGAATAAAATAAATCTTGAATGTAGAAACAAAGCATTTGGTCCCCATTCGTTATAACCAG